>SNQJ01S0097681.1:18147-34820 GCA_010110895.2 Picea sitchensis | reverse complement strand
ATTTCCAAGGCACGTGTGAGGATGATGAAGAATTCCCCCCAAGTGGGGATTTTAAAAGTAATGATGATGATTATGGAAACGTTGGACAGTGTTTCCCGAATGAAGAATTTAAAGGAAGCAATGTTGGTAATAATGATTTTCCTTCAAGTGAGGATTTTCAAGGTATCGATGAGGATAATTAAAATTTTCCTCCAAGTGAGGATTTTCAAGCCAGTAATGTGGATGATGAAGAATATCTCTCAAGTGGGGATTTTCAAAGTAGTGAAGATGATTACGCCATAGGTGGACACTCTTTACCGAGTGATAAATTAAAAGGCAACAATGTTGATGATTTTGATTTTCCTCCAAGTGAGGATTTTCAAGATACTGATGAAGATTTTCAAGGCATTAAGTAGGATGGTGAAAGTTTTCACTCAAGTGGAGATTTTGAAAGCAATGAAGATGATTATGTCAATGGTGGACACAATGTTGATGATGATTTTCCTCCAAATGAGGGTTTTCAAGGTACCAATGACGATGATGGAAAATTTTCTCCAAGTGAGAATCTTAATGACATTGACAATCTTATGGGTGATGATAATTTTCCTTCAAGTGAATGTTTTCATGGAAGATCCAATGACATTGGTGATGATGGTAATCATGTTTCTAGTGATTTTGATATCCCTCTCATGAACGAAATTATCAATGAAGATGATGGACCTAGGAATGAAGATAATATTCTCAATCATTTAGCTACAACAAATCAAGGTGATCGATATTCTCTAGTTCAGTCTCCTGACAATGTTTTGCTTGATATTCCTTATGGTAATAAGGAAAATCCTTCTAGTGAGGATGATAAAATAGTGGAGACATTGCAAATAAACATAGTGTCTAGGACCAGGACTAGACCTTTTTATATCAATCCAAATCATTCTAGTTATACAAGGTCTAAGAAAGAATTTCTCACTAAATCAATTTCCATAAGTGAATTGATTTCAAGCGAGTGTTGTCAAAAGAATTGTTTGAAAAACATGGACTACATGTATGCCTTGAATAAAATGAAGACATAATTGTCAATGAATAAGAGCATGCAAAATTCATATTTGATGGGGTGCATGATATCCACCAATACAGGATATGATTATCGCATTGAGAATATTTTACTTTGTAGAAAGGCTTTCAAAAAAAATCACTCAATTGGTAATCTACGTCTATCAAGAATCCAGACAAGGTTGGAAAAAGATCCTTCATTTTATTCAAAGGTACATCATGGACGAGAGACTGGGCCATTGGAAAACACTACATTGTCATGGATGCGTGATTTTTTTTCCAAACATGGAGAGTGTATGTCAGATAGAGACACAATACATATTCCATATAATTTCTCGAGGGAAATCTTCAACTTGTACAAAGGATATGTTGAAGGTGTTGAAGGAAATGGTAATTTTATTGCATATACATATTTTACAAGAATATGGAAGAAACAATTCAACAATGTATGTATTCCTAAGAAGTCAATGATGGGGATTTGTAGTATATGTGTTATTCTTAAATCAAGAAGAGATAAATCCGAAGGGGTAGAAAGAGGTATCTATTTGATATTTTGTTTTGTTTTTTAAAATTGAATAATTATCAACTATGAAAACATATGATCAATATTTTCATTTTATGTCATGTGCAGACTCCATAGTCAAAGCACTTCAAGAACATCAGAATTAACAATCAAGTGAAAGGAAAAAGTTGTGCAAACATCGAAAGAAGTGTTATGTTGCTCCAAACAAATATTTAGGTATGATAATTGATGGCATGGACCAAAAGAAAACACTTCTACCACATTTTTTCCATACACCCAAAAATTTACAGGAAGAGAATTTCATTCAGTTTCACTTGGTTGGTTGTATGGTTTTCAATGGAAAAATATGTACAAGGGTTTACTTCATAGCTCCAAATGTTCATAATGATGCAAATCTAACCATCACGGTAATTCATCATGTTCTTACTCACTGGTCTGGAAATCTTCCTCAAGTTTTCTATCTACAGTTAGACAACACTAGCTCTGAAAATAAAAATCAAATTGTATTTGGATATTTAAGCATGCTTGTTGAAATGGGAATCTTTCAAAAGGTGAAAGTTGGTTTCCTTCTTGTTTTGACACACTCATGATCATATTGATCAAATGTTCAATCGTTTTTCAATAACATTGAAGAGGAAAAATGTTGGAAGAATATCATCATTGATTGAATGTATTAAGAAAGCATACATTCCAGAGCTTGTTTTTCATATATTAGAAGAAACTATTGACATGCGAAGATTTATTCATGGATCGCATCGTGAAGAAAAATGTATTGAGCAACTTAATGACATTAACTTCCAACATCAATTTTGTTTAAAAAAAATCGATGGAAAAACACTTATATGGGAAAAGCAGTATTCAACTACTACAGAATAGGGGCCTTCATCAGGTTTAGTATTTTTGAAGTTCATTCCAGATCGTCCAATATTTGCATCAAAGTTATTATTTTTATAATCAATTGCTTAAATCCATAATGCACGGAGGCATAATAGAGATGTAGATTATTCTGAATGCCTGGAAGAAATTAAAAAAGTACATTAAGGATACATATGAGTACTTTGATGTTGTTGATTCTATTTAGTGGAAGTCTTTTTTCAATAGTCAAAGTGACATAATTTCAAGCTCAACAAATGAAGATACAATGTTGAAGGCTCCATTTCATTGGCCACAAAATATGCCAAATGAATCTGAAGAAACAAGCATTGTTGAAGTTCAACAAGAATCTCAAGGTGCTATTGAGTTTACACAAGAAAATGAAAGAGAAATGTGTATTGGTTCGCGAAGGTCACGTGCACAACGTAAAGCTATGGAAGACCTTTACAGGGGTTCAATACAATATATTAAGGAGGGTAGCATGATTGCAATTTTAGCGACTAAAGATCCACATGGTTATCCATTCTGGATTGGAAAGGTTATAAAAATTGAGAAATAAAATGATGATATTATAGCAATTGAAGTGCATTGATATGCAACAAGTACACACTCATTCAATGGTGTGTACAAGCCAGAGATGGTGGTTGAGAAACATGTCAATATAAAGAGAAAAATAAAGGGTCAAAATACAACTCGTCATCGCATTGACCTCTTAAAACTACATGATGTTGACATACTTGTCTATGACTTCAATTTAACAAAGAGAGGAACTCTTCGCTCCAAGACAACAGAGATTATCAAGAGGTTATTGCCACAAGAAATAAATGCAAGATGGGAGTATGTTGACCCTAGTCGTAGATCTAAAAAACATTTGACATCTGAAATGTTGGGCATGCATGTAGACTTAGATGGTGCATTCATCGACAATAGAGAAGAGTATGGATCATCTACATCTTCATCCAATCATTCATCTAAAAACAATGTAGACTCTAATGGTATTTCAAAAACCATGAGTCAATCTGAATAAGTGTATGAAACATTTTATGTATTTTTTATCCATATGATGTTTGTATGGTAACTAGAAATGATTATTGAACTTACATATGATCTTACATGAAGTTATGAATCTTTTTTTATGTTTTATGAATTATATATTTTGATTATGGATAATATAATAAAATTTCTTAGCTCATATGTTTTGAATATGGACAATATAACAATACTTTTAAGAAATAATTTATGTTTCATTCAATGTAACTTGTATTTACTTTTTTTAATTAAAAGTAAAAAATTTATTAAAAAGTGACGTTGAATTTTTTAAGTATATTGTGATATTTCCATGGCATTATGTATTACCTTGTGCTTTGAGTGATAGTAAGATTAAAAAGTAAACATTTAAGGGTTGATTTTGTGATTTTTATTACAGTAATGATGAGTTTTTTTACTACTTTATAAAAATGTGTCATTTTCATACCCCAATTCTAGAATGGGTGCCACCGGTAGCAGTGCTTTTCAATTTGATGGTTGATTTTGAGCTTTTGGTTTTAATGGTACCAAGTGTTAAATATATGATTTCAAATTATCTAAAATTTTAACGTTTTGAAAAGAAAAAAAAATTCAAAAACATATTTTTTTTAGGTGTTGATTTTAAAGTTTTTCTGAGCCACTTTATGAGTTTTGATTTGGGGGTTGATTTTGATGTTTTTTATGCAAAAATATGGGTTTTTAGGTTAAAGTTCTCGTTTTGAGGTCACAATTTTCATTAAGTCAGTAACTTTGTTTAGAGCATTATGTACTTCTTTGTCCTTTGGATCAGTGGGGATTGCGGCAGCCTTCTCAACAATACCCCATACCTTACTTTATTGAAGAGCATTCATCATCTGGTACTTCCACTGTGTTATCCCCATTTTGTGGGATAACTAAAGAGATGATGTCTCGAGGCCCTTAGATTGCAAATATGTAGTGTCAAGAAACCACATGACTAGCAGTGTCCACTTGAACATACGGAAGCCTGCTCTATCACCACATTTTGGATCCAATGTCAGTGCATCCACCACACCAACTAGCTTCTGGAAGGCAGATGGGTCTTGCTCCATGCAATACAAGTCAGGTATTGTGGCAGGTAATCACCTTAACATTTGAGGCATTTAAACATGTTGTATTTAAGATGTTTTTGATTTAATAGAACGTATGCTTGGACATTATGCTTTTGACCCTGTTTCACCATGGTGAATGTCATAAATTTCCTAGTAAGTGGCCAAACTTTGGGGAAGGTTTGTGACTAGGAGTCCCTTAAGAGCTTATCGTACCATTCTCAACCATAATTACCACCTTCCGCTCATTACACTCCCATCATATTGTCTTCTTCTAGGCCCTTTGACTTTAGTGACCCAAGAAGGGCATATACCTCATTTCATGGGAAGAAGAGGTTGAAAGCCCAGAGGGATTGTGTTTGGCTAAAAGTATAAAAGCCTAAATATAGACCTTCTAGATGCTTCGCCCAGGGATCCTCGAGAAAAGCGATGAAACGCTTCTCTATAAGAAATGGGGGACCTACAAAAAAAAAATGATAGTGAATGCTTAAGGACTTAGTTGGAGGATGAAAGGTCTCATCACGAGCCGACCTATCATGATCATGGGTATTTAGTAATATGACATTATCATCATCTGGTCACCAAGTCAAGGTAGTGGTTCTCAGTGACACAACTGATAAAAAGGGGGTCTCATCACAAGTCAACCTTCTCATTTCTATGAGGTATTTGTGAATGACACTGTAGTTATCTGGATACCAAGTCAGGGCAGTGGCCTTCAACTTGTTCCTTTAAACATGAAAGAAATATAAAGAGAAAGGAACAACTAAGAAGAAAGAACGGCAAGAAGATGGGCTTGGAAAAAGTGCATCGCAAACATAGGTGCCACACACCCTCTACAAAGGCACCCATAAATGAGACAATATCAGCCCTTGTATGTCATGAAACTCATTGATCTATGAAGTATAAACCCCTTCCACCTCATCATCCACTACATGACCTTGAAAGGCCATCCTTGGAAGCATCCCCTACTTGAGGGTTTTGGTCTACCCAATAGGACTTTTATGACACCCCTCCCATACTTAAACTTGGTCAATTGTATAGGGTCTTTGAGCATTTGTTTAATTTGATGAGGTAGTTTTGATACACATGCTTAGGTGCCTTGTTTATTAGATTGGTTTACACTTGTCAGGATATCTTTGACTTGAGATCTTTGGAGGGTGTACCCTTTTTTTTTGCAAGACCTTGCCTGGTGGTCAGTTTTGGAAGAACAAGCCTAGCTTGGGCTTCCATGAGGCAAAAATCCCATAGGTTGGATGTTGTAGGCCCGCACACCAAATCACAGAGACATGCCTTTGGAGGCTTACATGGCATCATGGAAGATCTTACGAACCCCTATTACCCAAATGAGTTGCCTAGGAGAGGCATAACGTCACTTTTTGAGGCTTAACGTCATGTTTGAGGGGGTTTGGTGGTCATGGAGTTATTGCACATTGACACTTGGCATGATTTGACTAGAGGAGACATGGATTGACTCTAGCACATGAAGAGGAGGCTCAAGGAGCCCCAATGACCTCTTTCTTCTTCTCCAATGACTTGGAAAAGTGTCAAAACGTCCCCTTAAGGGATGACATCATCTTACTTTTGGGGTTTCTAATGTGTTGAAGTGAAAAATAAATATTATTATTTGGTTCAAGGGGCAAGATAAGAGTTGTTGACCCATTATCTTATGTTTTACCCTTGCTAAGTGGACAAATTATGTTTTAATACTTTTGTATAAATAGAGATCATGTTAATCTCATTTCATAATATAATTCTCCCATTTGGATAAGTACTTGGCGGAAATTTTGCTACCCTTGGAGATTTCTCTCTCTCTATTGCATTTTGTCATGGTATACTTTGTTATTGGTGGAAGGAAGTGGTGTGTTACCTCCTATGGAGCATTTCTCTTGCATATTGGTGGATAATTCTTAGTAAAGTAAAAGTTCATCTTGTTGATTCTTACTCTAGTTGAAGGGTTTCATCTTGTTATTGTCCTTTTTTTTTAGTTGCAAGGTTAACTAGTTGAAATTCTTGGAGAGTATAAGTGCATACAACCCCACTAAGTTCATCATTTTTGTCTTGGAAATAATTTGTTCCTTAAGGAAGTGCTAGGAGAAGTAAAAGGGATTACACCTTTCTAGCACTTTCCTAGTTAGCTTTACTTGGCTTGGGGAGTAAGAGGGTTTACACCCCCAAGGAAATAGTATAGTTAACTCACTCTTTGACTCCATAACCCAATAGTCAAGGCACTAATCATTTACTTTTTTGCATTGGAGAAATAAAATAATGCATTGGAAAATGTGAATTTTCGTCATTTCAACTTTCTGCAATTTGGGTTTTGTTTCTTGTGCTTAGAGCATCTCTTAGCCACTAGGGCGTCCCCTCTAAAGGGGTATTGCTTCTTGTTGTTATAAACTTTCATCTTCAGCCATTAGGGCTGCAAAAACCCTAACCTTCTTTCACTCATAACTTGTTTTTCAGCCGTCAAAATTAGCCAAGAGTTTGTCACTTTTATCTACTTGGTCTAAGGCAAATTTTGGGTAGATTCTTTGTGAGTTTTGGTGATTAAATTTACTGTTGTAACAAGTTTGCTATAGCCATAAGGCTGCAAAATATTTCTGCAAAACATCTTTTATTACAACCTTCTTTCATTGCTAAAGTCTAATGCTATCTTACTTGGGTTGATCTAGATATTTCTAGTTTGTCTCTTGCAGTGCTTTCAAATAAACTTTTAGCAACTTATTTTGCAATATTCATTATCATTTTTATTGTTGATATATATTGTTATTAACTGTTGCAATTAGGGACAACAAGCTTAACTTGCTTGTCCATCATATACTTGGGCTTGTATCGTTGTTTTCCTTGTGCCTCGAGCAAGTACAATCAACATTTGCAAGGTCTACTACTTTTTGGCAACTTTTGGCTACCATCAAAACCTTACTCAAGCCCTTCTTCACACATAGAAAATTGACTTATAGAGGATTTCATTCATACATCTCATTACCCCCTAGGGTCATCGGGATTCCCCCCTTGAGGTGATTCTATCATCTCTAAAGTGACGGGAACACCTGCCTAATGTGACAGTGGGTAGGTGCTCTCAAAGTTGTCGCCATTTGGTGGTTGGATCGGGCTTTGCCCAACCTACAACTTGTGCAATAACACATTGTACATAGCTAGAAGCACCATCTAACCTGTCTTCATATCTCAAATTTGTAGCCATCTTGCTACACAATTGTTTCCTCCCTGCAACTCTTCTTAACTCAACACTTTTGAGTAGATCTGCTCCTAGGTTCCCTTGGAATCTAGCCAATCTCAACCAACTCCCTCTTAGACTACACAACCACACCCCCCCCTCTCCCTTTTTACCCACCCTTCTTCCTTTGCTTGATAAGGTCGTACACTTTACGACATTCTTCCACCCTTCTTCCTTTGCTTGATAAGGTCATACACTTTACGACATTCTTCCACAAGGTCCAATTTTTTACCAATCTACTGAAGAAAGTCTGAATCGACTTACTTAAGGTTTTCTGGCAGCTAGGCCGAAATTCCTTTCTCTGTCACTAAAGCACAAAAACTTAACAAATCTTTTGGGGTTGCCAGAGATTCAGCTCTGATACCATGTAAAACAATTATAGCATAAATTCATAGGTAAACACAGTAAGTTTCATATCTAATTAACTCGCTGAAAACACACACTTTATGCAATAACCATTAACAATAAAATATTTGGAGAAGCTACACAAAAGATATCAACATAAATATTTGAAAAGCCCGCTCCTCTAGGGAAAACCTTATTGGTTTTCTCTTAGCCAAGGATACATACAAAAAACACCACAATGATGCTGCTTTGGGAGCCCGTCCCAGTTGTACGATTTCTTACAGTCGCTAGTCCTTTGTTGGGAAGTCGTACAGTTATACAATACCCATGTTATAGCTTGAGTTCTTTTTTATCTTCCTTGTTAGGCTATTACAGAGCTTATCAGCTACTGTAAACACACATACAATACCTTTTTGACCCTACTCGATCAATCTATACCAGTCGTACGATCTCCTTAATACTTAGTACGATTTATGGGTAAGTTGTCTTCTACCTTGCAACTTGTATCTTCTCTTTCTTTTATTGATCTCTTGCATTGGGAGAGTTTATGGACCCTTACTCTCCCTCTTCCCTTTACTCACACGACCCGGCGTGGTCTTCTCTTGGCCCTACTAGACCCTCCTTGACTAGTTCGACTCAACCAGATGCCATAACTCTCTTAAAAGAGCCACTCTCCCTCAGGTGGTTGTCTTCACTTGAGATAATAAGAAATGGGACTCTCTTGGTCATTTAAGAACCCTAGTCATTCTCGCATTCAATCATGGCCCTTAGATCTTCACCTCAAGATCTAGATCTGATGGTGGGGACTTAATCAAGCATTAAGACAACTTAAGTCACATCCAACGGTTGTGACTTAATCTCATGTTGACTTTAGTGATCCCCACCATCACTAAGTATTGGTCTAGACATCATGGGGACCCCTTCCACACTACTAGACACCCCTAGTGTGGAAGTACATGCCCGAGCTACATACTCTAACAAGATATGCACTAGATCTAACGTACTTGGAAATCTCAATCAGAGACTCTAATCTGATACCCATGGATAAATTACTTATTATATCAAGAAAAGAAAGAACTAGCTGAAATTTAAACAAAAAATTCAGACCATAAAATAATTACACTCGCTGAAAATTAACTAGAAATTAAACAACGGAAGCACATACAATAAAACATTTGCCCTTCAAATATCAACTTTTCATTAACATTATTCAAAGCTTACAAGGGCTCCAGTACTTATATCCTAATGATAAAATATTACAAAAATATAGCAAAACCTGGTTGTTCTGGTACACTGTACGACTTGTATGGCTTTGCAACTTGGCCATGTACCACTGAGTGAAAAAACCTCTTGCACCATGTCTTCTACAACAACCTGATCTTCTTCTGCTACAATAGCACCTTGTTGTAACGCCGCCTTGCTGGGTCGATGAAATTGCAAATTGTTTCCTCTTTCCTCCTTTGAACTTGCAAACTAAGTGAATCCGCTATCACTCCCTGTCTCACTTGAGTTTCTCCAACACTTATTTTTTTGTCTACTCCTTTCACTTTGTCTTTCTTTTATAACTTTGAGTTGATGACCAAGTGTCCATAACTCTAATCTCTCAATGAGAATAACGGTTGAGATTAAATCCAAACAGATGATGGAGATTATATCTAAATCATTAATGTAAATACTTTACATTTTATTAGACATTAATCAATTCAATATAAAAGTATATTCACTTTAATAATTATCATTAATTAAAGTGAATTGCAAAGATCAGACCGGGCCTTTTTTAATTACTTCCACGTGTCTAACACTGGACTTGTGCGGAAGTTCATGTCTGATGCTACAAACATCAACAAAAACAGAGATGTTTAATCAATTTGAATAATTACACAGTTCTAGAAATATTAAATAAGGTATAGTTTCACGAAATTCTAGTAACAACCGACCCATCTTAAAGAATTCCAAATGTAGGAATAGCCTAAAAAGGAATAGAGTGAGAACACTTCCTGCTTTCAAATCATTACACAGATTTTTTAAAAGAAGCAACACCAAACTCCTGATCAAGATTAATTAGTTGCCCAACCTGATCCCAAAACACATGAAAGAACAAGGTTCAAACAATTAAAGTTCACAAATTGTTTTGAAAAAACAAACATGTTTAATCAATTTGGATAATCACATAGTTCTAGAAATATCAAACAAGGTATAGTTTCACGAACTTCTAGTAACAACCCACGCATCTTAAAGAATTCCACCTGTAGGAATAGCCTAAAAAAGAATAGAGTGAGAGAACACTTCATGCTTTCAAATCATTACACAGATTTTAAAAGAAGCGACACCAAACTCCTGATGAAGATAAATTAGTTGCTCAACCTGATCCCAACCCATGGAGAATGCCTCAATCAGAGGGAATTTGAGGAAAGCACGATGTATCTGTGTGTGGGTGAGCAAAAGAAAAAGTTCTAAACAATGTTCCAAAACTTCTTGGCATTCACTGGTCCCATCTATAATTTTCAGATCTAAGAAAGAGATATCAGATTGAGAAAACCATAAATACATCAAAAATGTTTGCGCGATACAACAGCATCTAAGATGAATAAATTTAGTTATATTCATAATTTTCCTTTACAATATAATCCTCCAAAACCAATTCAATTTGCTATATGTCAATAGGCATTGCAGAGCTTAAACTTCATACAGTGCTCTTCCATAGACTAGATAGCCATTTTCCTGGCACCAAATTCTTAACTAAAATTATCTGGATTCCAAATGAAACAGTTTCAGCAGTGTGCACAATACTCAATGTTCACTGAAAATATGCATGCATCTCTGCACTAATTCTTGTTAACTGTAAATGCCATCATGCATCATGCTTCATGCCTCAAGTACAGTATGATGAAAAGCCAAATGCAAGAAAGATTTAATTATAAATAACAGCCTTCATTAAGAAAATGACCCTCAAGGTTGAGAACGGGTAACGGCAACCTTTGTACATCAACTAATGCGGGGAAGATATCTTTTAAAGGATATGTCTGATGGTGTAAAACAAGCAAAATTCAAAATTGTGAACATTCACTGTACAAGATACCAAAATTTTGCAACCTCAGTGCCCAATATCAACCCTCATGATAAATATCTCCAAGCATTTTGCATGTCTTGAAATATTACAATATACATATGTTAGTGTTGGTTAAATATACAACAAAATTGAAACCATCCAAGAAAAAAGACGAATCATTTTTGCCTTGATTTTTTTGACTTTGCATCTGATGGGCATGTTACTATTTTGGAGGGTGTGATATTTGATTTGCTCTTTTTCCTTGAAGGGAAATCGTCGTCGTCGTCGTCATTCCCATCTACAAATTTTCCCTTTTGTTGCTTTCCATTTTGGACAGTATAAATTGAGACCTTGTGACTTCTTTCATCCGTCATCTCATCAGAATCAATCTCCTCTTTTGGTCGCCAAATAAACAAAGATCTGCAACCCAATCAAGTAGTGGTGGAAAATGAAAAACAAGTTTTAAACAGTTAGTCAATACATGCGTAGCTGACGGGGAACTCTTCTATTACCAACAGTGCTGATGGAAAAGAAAAAACTAAAATTAGAAAAAAAAAACACAATACTCGAGAACAGTACAGCAATAAAGGGAAGCCTTGAACATCATTATCATAAGAATAATAATCTATGAAAAACTGAGGTGCATTGCACAAATATATGAAGAATTCAGAAAGTGAACCTTGAGCTTCCCGTTGCCAAAACATCTTCTCGAGGATGCAATTTATTCACAGGGCTGATAGTTGTTATATTTGGATCCATTACTTCAGCAACAAGCTGTCCATTACTTGTATCAATGAAATCAATTGGATGCAAAGCTACGCCATTGAAATTATCACTTATGTAACGACCAATAACTGCAAGGCACTCGGACGGATCCTGCACACCCCACACTCAGTTACAATTTGTAGACAACAAACAAGCGAGACCTTTTAGTTGTTATAACTGAGAAAGGGAAAGAAAGCAAGTTAGCAAAGAGAGAGACCTTTGGATCCCATTCTGCACGAAAGCAGGTCAAGTGACGATTAAAATCATGACTATGGACGATCTCACGGCTTGGATAGTTCAAATCACCAAAGATAGAATCCCATACACGTATCCGATTATCTTGGCAGGTAGTCATGATTTTACTGCCAGTTCTTGGTGAAAAATAAGCAGAGTTCACTACACGTGAGTGTTTCAACTCTCCCAGGAAGGTTCCTGCTTTCAATTGGCGAATATCCCAAAGACGAGCCTACAACAGACAGCAAAATAACCTATATTTATCCAAAAAACCTTTCAATTTGGGGTCAAGACTCAACCAGACCAAGACAAACGGAAATGATAGATATTTTCTTCATACAACAAGCATCTAACGAATACAACTAATGTATATGTGATACTCAAGAAATGAACACGAGCATAAAACAATTTATTTTACAGACTTAAAAATCCATGAAAAGAAAAAGAAATCAACTTTGTGACAGCATACCATATTTACTCAATGGTTCCAACGATGAAAAGGTACTTACAAAATGATCATTGCCACAGCTCATCAGAAGATCTGGATTTAATGGATTGAAATGAAGTCCCACGACTTTAGAACCCTTTTTATGGATTAGAATGGGTTCCGCTGTTTTTTTATTTGAGCGAATGTCTATCCTGCATGAAAATAATTGTAATGTTAGTACACATTTCATTGCAAGGATGGATATCAAAAGAAAGATTAGTATAAAAGGTATGAAAAGCATCAAGTTATTTACGATGTAAGAAACAACAGCCCCATTTGACTCCTCAGAAAAACCTGAAGACCAGAGAAGGTGGAACACTTCACAGCACAATAAGCACAACTTCAAATCAAATAATTATTTCTTTCCCCATCACAATTTTGTTGGTGTCATCCTTCATATATAGATATGCAAGGAAGATAGAACAGCAATAACCCAGCCCCAAGGGTTAGCTCAATTGATAGATGCTCTTGTGCTAAGTCCACAGAAGTCCCGGGATCAAATCTCATCAAGTCCTTTGGGGTTACTAGCCACCTATGTGGCTGGCAGTTGATACGACTTCCATCCAGAATTCTAGGAAAGAAGGGGGACAGCTCCACGAGCGCTGGCATGGTACCAGCACCCCCAATCTTCGCTTAAGTGTGAGGGTGGGGTGCAATTATTTCTTTGGAAAAAAAGAACAACAAAAATCCAAACCAATGTCCAAGAGAGCTGAAAGTGTCTCATCCTTGGAACTGAATGTTTCGCATCAGAAACTCAAACACATCAGCTACAGTACAAACTGCGAGAGTATAGAAACCTTATCCATTGGTTGGAATAAAGCAAGCTTGACTTCTTTTGAGATTTTCTGCGATAAACTAGAGAAGTGGTCATAGGAGTTGGTAGACGTCCAGATGTAACCAGCAATGAGGTGGAGATGTGCATGGAAGATTACTGCATGTCACACTACATAAGAAAACCTTTATGTGCTTCTGAGTATGGTTGGCATTCTAATCTAGCAAGATTTACCAGCTTTTGATACCGAAAGTCATTTGATCAGATATTGCATTAGTATGAATTGATGATAGTTGACTTACAAGTTACTTCCAACTTTAAGAAATCCCAATTGTATCTCGAGATTAACAAGCATATTAGATTTATCAAAGCACACATGCATGAAACAAGCTAAATGATTGGAGGAAGAATTTCACTTTAATTCAATATCTTTGAATTGCACAATAGACATTTATCATACAAGATTGTCTCAAAATTGATCCGTGAAGATAATAATCGATCTTCAGCTTTCCCCAGATCTAGACTAGATTGTACTATTTTAAAATATACATCTGAACCCCGGATCTGTTAAGCACTGGGAAGGATAAAAAAAAAACATGTCTAAACCTCACAGCACTTAAAGATCCAGGGTTAAGATGGATCTATATGCCAGTTTATGATATTCTTTACTTTTTTACATCGGCTCTTCTTTTTTACATTAGAGGCTGGACATCAAAATTTTTTGCCATTTTAGTCTGTGCATGCCCCTAACACTTCTGACACATCTCTTCCACCCCAGGCTGTAGACTGCACTTCACTTCTCTCAGTGCAATTAGGTTCTGCCCTATCTTAAGTTAGGATTTATAGCTTTCTAGATTTTCTTGCACAGCATTTCTACTGCTATGCACATGCGTATCTCTACAAAAATGGGCATTAAATATTCTAACCAACCCCTCATTATTGGCCACTTTATTTTCATTTACACTAAGCATCTCCATGGGCCTTGAAGTTGTCCTTGCTTAATGCCTTTGAGAAGATGTCTGCTAACCGATCTTCAGTTCTACAATATAACACTTCAATTTATTGTTCTGTACTTGGCTCTCTGATACAGTAGTGATGAATATCAATATACTTGGTTCTAACATGAAACCTTGAATTTTTTGCGAGATGAATAACATTTTGATTATCACAAAAGAAAGGTGTGGCTTGAGTTTGTTGAAGGTTCTAACTTCTAATCACCAAGAACCTCCCTGAGCCATATCAATTCACAAGTTGCACTAAAGAACAATGCAATGGTTGGTAGCTTTTATTATTCCATGAAGTTATCCTTGATCTCATGATGAACAAGTAAGCTGTGGTAGATTTTCTTTCATTGATGCAACCTGCAACAAGTGCCCAACTAGCATTGAGTTATCATTATGCACATATTCAAGACCATGGGGCAACGTTCCCTTCATATACCATAAAATTGCTTTTGTTGCCTGCCAATGAACATCTTTGTGACAAACAATGAATGGTACAACAATACTCACAGCATGGTTCAAATCTGGCTTGGTAGTGGTATCATAGATGAGACTCATTGAAGTATATTGATAGAAAAATTAATAAGAATGACGATACAATGAACCTCGTGATGGTCTACTTTATACACATTGACTGGTCACGAGATGAAGGGGTACGTGCCCTTTGACTTTTCATTCAATTAATTACATTATTATTATGTTTATAGCATTGCCACCCTTTTAACGAATGCTTTGTCTTCAAAGCATAGTAAATATGATTCGCTCTAGTTGAGCATGTTTCTGCGGTGGAATGAAGTTTATTTGTTTTTAGTAGTTTGACTCCATTCATGCTTTGAGTGTTGGTGAGGTTCCTTTCTATTGTTTGCATCATAGTCTGAAGTCTTTTGACCTGATTGTTTAACATGAAGGTTTTATGCTTCCTGGCAATATATTTCCCTTGTTTCTGTTGTTGTATGTTTGATTGTGATTCTTGCCCCATTTTTATTAATTGTAATTGATTCTTTTTGAAAGTGGAACCTTCAACCCCATATAATTTATAGTGTTGACCTTGCCAATTAAACTCCATGAATTGTTCTTCAAGGTTTGTGGTATAACTTCCTAACTGCATCATCCATTCTGCACCTAGCAATATATCCATCTCTTCAAGCAGTAGAACATAGAGTCATGTTTGTAGTTCTAGTTCTTGTATTTGAATTGAGACTTTATGACATCTTCCTACTTCTTTGACCTTTTGTCCATTAGCAACCGTAACGATGAGGTCTTGGTGGGGTACATGAAAAGGTTTAGTTGTTTAGCAACAACAATGTCTATACAATTATGAGTACTGCAAGAATCTATGAGTATTGTTACATTTCTATCTTTTCTGACTCCATTAAGCTTTAGGGTCTTAGGTTGTGGTTTCCCTATCATGGTTGCCGACGAAACTGTAGGTTTGCTTTCTTCTTTTCTTGGAGACTTGATTTTTTCCTTTCTGAGATGTGGTGGAATGTATTTTGCAACCAGTTGTTGTATTTTCTCCTTTGGAGTAAGTATTTCTCTTTGAAGTTTATTTTCTTCATTTCTATTTTGTTGGGCACATGAGATTGAAGCTAGTGACACTTTTTGCAGTGTTTCATCATATAGTCAGAATCTGAGTTGTGTGCTATACTGATTTCATCATCTGGTTTCAGGGCTTCTACTTGCTTCCCATCCACTATTCTATAGTAGCATAATGACATGTCTTCACATCTAAGCCCTGGAGTCCAATTTTTTACACACTTACGACAATTGTTTTCCTTCTTTTTCTCCTTCTCTGATTGGTGATTTTTGGTGTTGTAATCACCTGTTGCACTGTAATTGGTTGTTTCTTTTTTAAATCCAGAATCTACCTCACATTGAGTATTGAGCTTCCTTTTGATTATCTTCCCCATGCTTCTGGCTTCAACCAAATTCCCAAGTCTTCATAGTATTGGCCCGCTGCGAATAATGGGTTTTAACCCTGAAATATACAATTTTAGCAGTTGATCCTCTATAAGATCTGGGAATCTAGTAGCTAGGACTTCCCATTCATGGGTATATTCACTAATTGATCGTGTTTCATGTAAATGAGTGAACCTAGTAAAGGTATAATCTTCTTCATCTTCATGAAATATTTTTAGGAGATCTTTTGTGTGCCAATTAACAAATAAACCACTTGTTTTCTTTGACCACCAGCTAAACCAATCATAAGCATCACCTTCTAAGCCTAGTAGAAGAAATTGCCGATTAATCGGCAAAAATCGGAAAAAGCG
>SNQJ01S0097680.1:4740-36030 GCA_010110895.2 Picea sitchensis | reverse complement strand
TTTGGCTTGGACACTTTTCACCACCACAAGATACCAGACCTCCCCCCTAATACCACTTACCACCCCAAGGGAGTCTGAGATACGACTTTCCCCTCCAAAAACCACTTTCCCCCAAATTAAAAACTGCTTTTCTCTAGTTTGACCACCTATCTTCCGAGAGCATTTCTGGGCAAAAAAAAGGAATTTTGAAAAACCGAGAGAGTTTTTTCTCCAAAACGGACTGAATAACAATAACCTCTCTCATTTTTTTCAAAGGTATCAGGAATTGGGATACTAGAAGCCATCTCTGAGCACTATTTTTCAAGTTTCCAGTTTTCCTGATTTTGTCATGTTTTTTTCAGTAGATGTTTTGGAAAGCTGGAGATGAATTTGGAAAAACCAAGAGAGGTTTTTACTCAGAACATGATCTTATACAAATACCTCCCCCTAGTTTTTACACATACATCTCATATTGGGAGAATAAAAGACTTCACGGGACCCTAGTTTTCAGAAATTTAGGAGGCAGAAAGTCAAAAGAACAGATGGCAAAGAGGTTGGATTCAAAGGCAAAAATCATCCATAGATCCCATCAAAACAGTGTCGGATATCTGAATGAATCTCAATGATATCTATATATTTGTAATCCAAAATCAAATTGGTTTAGATTTTCCTAAATTTAATCTTGCTCATTAATGACATGATCATTGTAAATAATTTATAAATACTTCTAATTTTGAAGTATCAAGGGTTGATTAGTTGGGATCTGTTAGAAGGATCAATATTGTAGAGCAGCTCACAGATCCTCTTTTAATCAAATTTCAGTAATACAAGTCAAGCTTTTCAGGATTCCTGTGGTATTCTTCTGTAATATGTTTTCCCTGTTACATTTTGGTTTCTTTATTAATTATTCAATAAAAGATTACGAGCATAATTTGTTTTAAAGTACACTCTGTTTCTGGATTTGGATCATTTATGTGTTTTCTTCTAGAGGATTAGTTCCATAATTCTTAATTTCTTTGGTGCAATATTCTATCCTCATCTTTTATTTCACGTCATTCAATAATCTCAAGAATCCAACAAAGGTGTCTATCCTGCCCTGTAAGTTTTCCTGTAGAACCTGCCTTGATTGAATTAGGATTCTTTGAATCCATTTCTCAATGGCCCTCCATGGCTGTTCCAACCAAACAATTTAAAAACCAATCCATGTGCTATTATAACTAGCCTAAAATTCCCAGCAAACAAAGCTAAATCATATAGAGAGATCCCTCTTTGAGTCTTGGAGGGCTAGGTCCTTGACTCCAAATTGGTTTTGTAGTTACCTTTGCCCATTTCTTCTTCATCCTAAGTAATTACAGAGTGCTAATAGAACGAATGAGTTATTTTATTGATTATATGAAACTGTGAAGTATTTGAATAAGCTTCAATTGTTTCTCTTCATTGAGTTCATGCAAGGTGTGCATACAGTCCTCAAGGAGTGTGTTGACATATTGTATTTCGACTCAGAATCTCATAAGATATAGCATGAAACTTTCATTTAAAAGGAGTACAAAAAGATTGCTGCAAGGTGTGCACAGTCGCCCGCAAGAAGCTAAATATTGTGTAAGGATTTGTTGCAATGAGTGCACAGATTCGAATTTCGACTAAGTGTCGAAGTATCCCTCTGAGGAGTCAAAGGGTTCAAGAAAAAAATCTCAAGAGAGATAGCGGGTATAAATATTCAAAGGGAGTGAAGCTTTGAAGAGTCACTGAGTTATCGGTCAAGATCTGTCTAGGAGGAAGCATAATCATTCCAGACTGTTGGATCTAGGTAAAGTGTGCGAGCTTCAAGTCTCATTGTGCACACAGGAGTGAGGAATTTGTCGAAGTCCCGAAGAGGTTAGGGACCATCCATCATCCAAAGGGACATGTGGTGTAATATATACAACTTTGGAGTGGAAGAACTTCAGAATTTTTGTAGACAAGGAGAGAGAGAAATCGATGAAGAGCTGAATTAGATCATGGCCGTTAGTCGCCAGGAGGTATGTGTCAACATATATGATACTTCGGGGAAAGCCACTTTGAAATATTTCAGTTTTGGAGTGTGACAAACTCCCAAAGTCCCGAAGGCTGAAGTACATCACAACCATCTGTTGCAAAGAACACGGGGTGAGAGATCAGGAAGTTCAGAGGTCTGACACTCTGGAAGGAAGTCGATGGGAGCAGAGAAAATATTGATCGTCAGATCCAGAAGGACACGTGGAGGAAATTCATCGTCTTCGGGTGAAAACATTAAGAGAGAAAAAATTTCGAGAGAAAAGAAGTGTGTAGGAGTTGAAACTCCTGATGCCCAAAGAGCCGAAGTGAATCATGGTCGTTATATCCAAAAGGACATGCATCGAAATATGGTGTATTTCGGGTGGAGGTACTTCGGGAGGAAGTAAGTGCGGAGAGTTTGAAACTCTCGAAGCCTGAAGAGACAAAGTTAATCATAGTCGTTGATTTGTGGGAGACACGTGTCGATAGATCATTAACTCTGGCTGAAAGCACTCCAGGAGAAAGCGAAGGCAAAGGGTTTGAAACTCCCAAAGACCGAATAGCCAAAGTGGCTTGTGACCGTCGATCTATGGGAGGCACATTTCAATGGATCATGAACTATGGGTGAAAGCGCTCCAGGAGAAAGAGAGTGTGGATAAGTTGAGACTCTCAAAGGCCGAGGTCCCGAAGTGGAATAGAGCTATTGATTTGTGTGGATGCATGGTGCCTGATCTAGAACTTTGGGTATGGAATACTCCAGGGGAAAGCGAAGGTTGGAAAATCTGAAACTCTCGAAGCGTGGAGTCCCGAAGTAGATCTCGACCATTGGTTGCGAAGGAGGACGAGGACCGTTGATCTGCTCCCAATTGAAATTTCTGAAGTCGCGAAGTGCCAAGAGGTTAAGCCTTGGGTCATAACCCAAGGCCACATGCAAAGGAGAGTTAACAGAAGGAGCTAGCACCTGTTGGCGTTAATATTTGGAAAAAGTGCTAAGAAAGAAGGGGCTGTGGGTACCCGTTAATTTGTGAACAGATATCGACGGTGGGGAATCATTGTGTAGTGCGGAGGTAAATTAGTGGACGTGCTAGTTCACAACCCACAATTCACCAACGTTGTTGATCTTGTCGGGAAGGGGGATCAACGAACACAATTAGATTGAGTTGGGCGAGTACTTTTCTGATTGTGGAGATTGAGCCCACAATAATGAGAGAGCACGTTGGTGCCCCAAAATCACTGTGAACCGTCGATTGATGAACAAATCGATAATGAATGGATAATGACCGTGAAACCCTGAGGGAAGATGAAAGACAATTAGACCGAAGCAAGGCAGG
The DNA here is from genome assembly GCA_010110895.2 of Picea sitchensis. Lineage (NCBI taxonomy): Eukaryota > Viridiplantae > Streptophyta > Pinopsida > Pinales > Pinaceae > Picea > Picea sitchensis. Next base: position 32,707 of record SNQJ01S0097680.1, on the reverse strand, counting down.
TACCATATGACATACACCTTGGGTGATAATAGGGCCTATGTTTGATTTAGTTTGAGCTAGCAAGGTCTCGAGGAGCTAATGCAACTCAAAGAGATTAAGATCCTTGACCGGGAGGTTGTGCAGCCCTGAGGGAGAGTAGGGGGGCCTGCACCAAGTGGTATCAAAGCATGATTTGGTTTCAGGTAGCTGAAAGAGAACTTGAAGTTAAAATCTATGTGCGAGAACCAGTCATCACAATGCCACCAAGGAGATGCGTGAAGTCACATGTAGCCAATCTCACTGTAGAAAGATAAATGAGAGAAATTCATGCCAGGTTGGAGGTGATGGAAGCAACACAGAGAAGATCACCTGATGTTGGAGACGTCAATGATGTAGAAAGAGAAGAGATAGAGGTCGAAGAAGAAGTTGCAGGGGAAGATGTGGCTTTAGAACGCTTACTGAAAGTTGTTGTGAAGTTGGGATATAGACATCCCAATGTACAAAGGAAACTTGGATGCTGAAGATATGCTGGACTGGATAAGGTCCATGGACATGTACTTCGATTATGAGGATGTTGATGAGGAGAATAAGGTGAAACATGTTGTCACCAGGCTAAAAGGACATGCAACACTGTGGTGGGATGAAATGCAAGCTGATAGGAGGAGCAAAGGCAAGCACAAGATAAAGAATTGGGATAGAATGGTAGCCAAGTTGAAGGCTAAATTCATACCCAAGGATTATCAATTGAATCTGTTCAGGAAGTTACAGAACCTGAGATAGAAGGGCATGACAGTGAAAGAGTACACAGAGGAGTTCTACAAGCTGAACATTAGGACTAGATAGAGGGAGAGAGATGAAGAGAAATTTTTCAGGTACATAAATGGCTTGAGATATGAGAGCCAGGATGAAATCATCATGATGTCGGTGAAGACAGTGGAGGATGCTTAACAAATTGCACTGAAGGTAGAGGAGAAGTTGGCTAGAAAACAGAGTCAACAAAGTAGAGTCAAAAGTCGAAACAAAGGTAAGGGAGTTTCCCATGACAAGGCACATAAAACCAAGAATGAGACTGGGAAACCACATAGTCACTCATAAAGAGGAGGAAGTTCTCGAGGAAGACAAAGTGGTGGAAGAAATTCTTTCATAGGAAGATGAAGAAGTAGAGGAGGAGAGGTAAGGTTTCATGCATGTGGAAAGAAAGGACACATGTCTTGGGAATGTCCCGAGAGAAAGAAAGAAGGAGGAGGTGATGCTCACATCTCAGAAGCACAGAAAAGGAATGTTGAAGCAGAAGGTGCAGAGGATGGAAAATCCCCGATGTTGAGAAAAGTTCTCTTAAAACCAGAGCCAGAGATTGAAAAGCCAATGGAGAGGAACATTTTGTTTAGAACAACTTGCAAGACTAAAGACAAAGTATGCAGGGTGATAATTGACAGTGGAAGAACTGACAACCTAGTATCCACAAAGATGGTGGATAAATTGGAATTGAAGACAACTGCACACCCAAATCCATATAAGGTCTCATGGTTGCAAAAAGGACACCAGGTAATGGTAACTAAACAATGCCTTGTTGAATTTAAAATAGGTGGATATAGAGATGAGATTCTATGTGATGTAATTCCCATGGATGTATGTCATGTTTTATTGGGAAGACCATGGCAGTTTGATAGGAATGTCATTCATGATGGGAGAAGGAATACTTACACTTTGGAAAAGAATGGTAGAACACACATGTTGCTTCCAATAGAAGAGAAGTAAGTAAAGGGAGAAGCCAACACAAACATACTTATCATGAGTGGGAAGGAACTCCCAAGTGAAGTCAAGAAGGAGAAGGATATGCAATTTGATGTGGTAAAGAAACACAAAGTTGTCCTTACAAGTACTTCTATGGATGATTTGCTTGAAGAAGGTTAGGATTTGTTGGAGAATTTTGCTGACATAGTAGTGGATGAGTTACCTAACTCATTTCCACCCATCAAAATTATCAGCCATCATATTGATTTGATACCAATAGCAAGTATTCCAAACAAAGCAACATATAGATTAACACCTCAAGAGAATGAGGAGGTAAAGAAACAAGTCCAGGATTTGTTAGACAAGGGTTTGGTCAGAGAAATATTGATCCCATGCGTAGTACCAACTATGATGAGCCCAAATAAGGATGGAGGATGGAGGATGTGTACAGACTCCAATGCCATAAACAAGATCACCACCAGGTATATATTTCTTTTTCCTATTCCTAGAATGAATGACTTAATGGATTGCTTAAGTGGAGATTTTTTTTCTTTCAAAAATAGATTTGAAAAGTGGATATCACCAGATAAGGATGAGAGGAGGTGATGAATGGAAAACAACCTTTAAGACAAATGAAGGGTTGTATGAGTGTCTTGTTATGTTGTTTGGCTTAACAAATGCCCCAAGTACTTTTATGAGACCGATGAATGAAGTATTGGAAGATTTCATCGGTAAGTTTGTGATCGTATATCTGGATGATATACTGATCTTTAGCAAGACTAAAGAGGAGAATTTGAGACATCTGACATTAGTGATGAGGAGACTGCAGCAAAAGAAGTTGTTGATTAATTTGAAGAAGTTCTCTTTCATGAAAACAAAACTCATATATTTGGTTTTTGCGATCTCTTCAAATGAATTGAACATGGATCCAGAGAAGGTGAAAGCAATCAAATAATGGCCATCACCAACGAGTATATTTGAGGTGAGAAGCTTCCATGGATTAGCGAGTTTCTATAGGAATTTCATTGGAAATTTCAGTGGAATTTGTGCACAAATGATGGACATGGTGAAGAAAAGACACAAGTATTTCAAATGGATAGAAGAGGTCGAGAGGAGCTTCAATATATTGAAGGAGAAGGTAATAGAACGACCAATTCTGGTCTTACCAAATTTTGAGAAGACATTTCAAGTGAGATGTGATGCAAGTGGAGTTGGAATTGGAGTAGTCTTGAGCCAAGGTAATAGGATTGTTGCATATTTCAGTGAGAAGCTGAATGAAACTAAGAGGAAGTAATCCACATATGATAAAGAATTTTATGCCATAATTCAAGATTTGAAGAAGTGGAGGCACTATCTTGTTCCAAAGAAATTTGTCTTGTATAGCGATAATCAAGCTTTACAATTCAGAACTAGGCAGGAGAAGTTAAACCAGAGACATGCTAAGTGGATAGAATTTATGCAAAATTTCACTTTTTTCTTTAAACATATTTCTGGTAATGCTAACAAAGTTGTTGATGCATTGAGTAGGAGATGTATGATTCTGTAGGAATTTCATCTCAAGACATTAGGGTTTGAACACCTTAAGAATATGTATTGTGATGATTCAGATTTTAAAGAAGCATATGAAGCATGTACACATTCTGTTCTCAGGGACATAAGCCAATGGACATAGTACATGATTCAGGATGGATTGTTGTTTAAAGGTTTCCAATTGTTCATATCGAGGTGCTCGATGAGAGAAAATATACTGAAGGAAAATCACAGTGGAGGTATAGCAGGACATTTCCTTCATGACAAGACATTTGTGCAGTTGAATGGTTCATACTATTGGCTAGGTATGAGAGCAAAGGTGAAGAAATTTGTGAAGAAATTTAATATTTTCTAGTATGAAAAAGAAAAGAAACATAACACTGGATTGTATCAGCCATTTCCTATTTCGGATAGGCCTTGGGATGCAATAAGCATGGATTTTGTGTTGGGATTTCCACGAACACAAAGATGAAGTGATTCCATATTTGTGGTAGTTGATATATTTTCGAAGATGGAACACTTTATCCCATGCCAAAAGACTAGTGGTGCAACACATGTTGCAAATTTGTGTTTCAAGGAAGTTGTGAGAATTCAAGGATTTCCTAGGAGTATTGTCTCAGACAGAGACACTAAATTTGTTGGTCATTTCTAGAGAACATTATGGAAGAATATGGGGACAAAACTATCTTTTATTTCAACATATCACCCTCAGATGGATGGATAGACTGAGGTGGTAAATATGAGTTTAGGATATTCGCTGAGGAGTTTGGTCACTGAACATCATAGCCAGTGGGATTAAATTCTACCACAAGCAGAGTTTGCATATAATGAATCACAAAATAGAAGTACATGAAAAATCCCGTTTCATATAGTGTATGGAATGAATCCAACATGAGTGTGAGAATTGATAGATCTAGAGCAAAGTGAATTCAGAAGTGCTAGAGCATAAGACTTTGCTACAAAAATGCATAAGCTTCATAATCAAATTGAGGAGCAGTTGCAGAACAACAATGCAGAGTATAAATGTAGAGTTGATCAACACAAAAGAGAACTTCAATTTGAGGTGGGAGATCAAGTTTTATCACACTTGAGGATGGAAAGGTTCCCAAGAGGAAAATATAACAATTTGAAGTTGAAGAAGATTGGACCATGCAGGATCCTAAGAAAGTTTGGTACCAATGAAATTGAGTTAGAGCTACTAGAGGATGTGGGAATATCACCCAGATTTAACATTTCAGACTTGTATCCTTACATGGAAGATGACACAAAAAGATCAAAAGATCAAGAGGAGATTCAGTGGGAGAAGGAGATGCATGTAGTAGAAAAGCCACAGATGGAGAAGATCGTTGATCAGAGGATTGGTAAAAAGAACAGGAGGAAGACCTATTTTGAATATTTGGTCAAATGGAAGGGACACCCGATAGAAGATGCCATTTGGGTAAATGAAACTGATATCCATAAACATGGAAGGTCAGTGTAGGATCCCATGGACAAGAGTCCATGAATTTTCTTCCCAGAGGTGTATGATGCACGAGCATCGTCAGGAAAGGCACATGGGATAAAAACACAGTGCCTAGTGCACCTTTTGAGTAAAATTTTAAATTTTGAAAGATGGCGTGTCTTAGAGAACTTTTGAGTAAATTATGAATCCGAGATTTTTTAATGCTGGGGGGTTGAACGATTGCGTCAAGCCCAAAGAGATAAGATCATCCTTGAGTTATTTGATTTTGGTGTGGATCTAAACATCCAACTTAAATTGTTTCTCACATATGTTTATTGTAATAAGAGTAAGTAGTTTTAATATTTTATTTCGATCAGATAGGTAGTTGGAGGGAACCCTAGAGGACCTCTTGTATAAGTAGGTGCTTAGTATGTCTGAATAAGGCTGCTGCAGATTAGTAGGATATAGTTGTTACTAAATGTAAGTTTGTTTTTATCAGAGTTGTATCCATTTACATCTGAATGAATATAACATGGATATTGACCCAATTCATGGTGTTGCTACTGGTTACAGTTTCCCTGTTATTTTTATTTTCATGAATGAATGAGTTATGTTATTGAGTATATGAAACTGTGAAGTATTTGAATAAGATTCAATTATTTCTCTTCGTTGAGTTCATCCAAGGTGTGAATACAGTCTGCAAGGACTACTTTGATAGAGTCTATTTCGACTTAGAAGATCAGAAGAGATAGCGTGAAACTTTCATTTGCAAGGAGTACAAAGGGACTACTGCAAGGTGTGCATAATCACCCGCAAGAAGCTAAGTCTTGTGTAAGGATATGTTGCAAGAAGTGAAGATATTCAAAGTTCAACTAAGTGGCGTAGACCCTCTCCCCTCTCTTCTCTCCTTCGGGGCTTCTCGACCTCTCGGTCTAGGATCGTTCAAACACCTGAGTCGAGTTGACTATTCGGCTCCCTGCTAGAACCCAATATAATTTATCACAGGTTCCTCTTTCTCCAAAGTGTGGGTCCTCTTAACCTCATGGCTCTCTTCTTATACCTTCGAAGAAACTTGGTGGTGACACTAGCGTTTCATGCCAGACCCTTTCTATCATGTGACCTCGGGCTATATCCCGGGCCTAAATCACAAAAGCGCTTCGGGATTCTGGTTTCGACTTGTTCCACAAAACTAACTCCTACGTTCTCGAACTCCAAATTAGTGAACTTAATTAGCACGAGGATCGATGATCCCCGTTCCTCCTTCATATCGATGAATGAAATATATTCAGACTTTGGCCTTTGAGAGTCTCTCACTATCCTCCTCTGATATCTCCTGGAGTGTTAATCCTCCGAAATATGTAGATCACTTGCACGTGTCCCTTCCAAATCCAACGGTCTGGATTCAAACCGCTCTTCACAACTTCGCGAAGGTTCCTGTTTTCTCTTGGAAAACCTCCCAGAGCTCTAGCACCTATACCTCCTGATATTTCGCCACCTGTCTCCTCTCGATGATGGATGATTATGATATCTTCGGGACTTTGGTAAGTCCTCGACCCTCTTGAACACTTAGCACAATTTATTTCCACATATGCATTGTGCATATGTTATAGATAACATATGTAAAGGCAAAGTGTTTGATGGGCTTCAGACTACAAGGAGATGCTTTGATCAGATCACACTTACTAAATGAGAATGTTGGCAAGAGCAGAGAAGGAGACAACCTATGATGGAACTTGAGCTGAACCTGATAGAACACGGTTACTACAAACCTTTCCCATAAGCAACACTTGTTGTCAGAAATAGGGCAGCAGGAATCCCAACAACACTACTACTAGTAGAGACAAATTGCTTCATTCAACGTGAGGGATGCAAGGAATCGCTAGTGACAGGACTCAACCCAACACTTACCCAATGCATTTGATATTTTTCACCGTTCCTCCAGGATAAAGAATTCCAATTATGTCTGTAGGCAACTCGCTGATTTCATGTAGGGTTGACCCACCCTCCTGGATGAGTACACTACTGGTTTTCATAGTCCACCTATCTACCGTAGTCAGTTGGTATCTCGATGGACCTATATTGTTATCGGTTCTTTCTAATCTCATTGCAGGACTTGTACGCTAGTTCTCTCGAGATTTTTCTAGGCTTTAAACCTTCAAGGTTTTCAATTCTCTTGCGCTCTTCTGCAGACCTTCTAGTGCCCTCCTGGAAACTTAACACCCTTCCTTCCTCATGATATTGTAATATGAACTTACTTTATCCTTGGCGCACTCCTTGCGCTCGTTTAAACCTTCTGACGGCTTCTCCCTAAGCTCTTCCAGAATTATTAAGGCATATCCTTTCCTCGCTCAATGCACACTTGCAAATCTTTCCTTTGTGAGAGTGTTCATCAACCCTGGGGTTCTCTCAACGTTTCCAATACTCCAGAATGTGTTTCTCGTATGTGCACTCGCACTAGCTCAATGCCCTCCTAGCAGAGTCTTACAGAGTGTTCAGTAACTCAACGTCGCGCTTTCTCCCACACAACCTTTCTTTCCAAGGTATTCAACAACCTTGAATCTCCCCTTTGAGTCTGTGAACTATCTTGGTGTGCCCTCCTGACAACTTCTCTTCTAAATGGAATGAGTTTAGACACACACTCCTTGCGTTGGCTCACAGAGGTTCAACTCTCTGTCGCGCACTCCTTGCACTTAGCCTAAAGAACCAGAGCTAATTCAATACACTCATAGATAGATAATCCTAACTCTATCCCTGTAGATGATTTCTAACATACATCTATAGTATAAACGCATACAAATGACTGTCAAAACTAAACATCCATTACACAGAATTTGACAAACAGGGAAATCTATTCCTTTTCTATTAATGGTGGAATGTCCATTACAATATGTGAGACTAGACTACGACTGAGTCTCGGCTCCCTCCAACTCTAATCTCTCGCATCTACTTACCTCTAATGGGTAACAATACAAATATTTATACAAGAGGGGCTTGATGAGCTTCCCTCCAAGATAAACTAGTGGTGTCTAATCACCATTCAAAATGCCTGACTAATGAGGCATATTACAATGATGGAAATCTGATCTGAATCAGATGCAGATCGATCCTACCATCAACCACTTAATGGCGACCTCATATATAGTTTGTGTGAAGGAACAACTTGGCTCTACTAGTCTGACAACATTAATTTCCTTAATTACAATTTAGATTTCGAAGGCAAAAATGAGAGGGTGACGCCTCTCCCTTCCTTGAATGCACAGTAATCATGCCAATTAGTTGGCATGTGCTGAGGTGGAGCAATGATCTTGCATCATACTCCATGACTATGAAAATTCATGAGATCTTTCTCATGAGCTTCCCAGCTCTGTTGAAATCCTCCTAGATCAAAAAATTTCTCCTGGAGCTGTCCTTCTGCTCCTCTGCTTCACTGCTAGTGTTGCTTCTGCATCTTCCTTACTTCTTGTGCAAGTTCTCTTCTTTCCAGCTTCTCCTTGCTGACCTCTTCTTCCACTGACCTCAACATTAGCTCCCTTATCTCCTGTATCACCTCTTCCAGTTGCTTCATCGGCTGGTTCTCCTTGTGCAGTCTGCTTGGCTTTAACTCTTCACGTTTCTCTATGGGTATACCATCCTGACCTCCCATGTTGCTTTTATCCCTTGTGACATTCATTGACCACTTTTCTACAAAATCTAATCCCGTAGTATCGCCACTTAAATATTGTTCATCTACCTCCTCTGACAGACTAACTGTTGTTAGTTATTTGACTGGTCCCATTCCATATTCCCCCAGCTACAACTCATGTTGGCATGTCTCTTCTGGCATGGATATCTCATGGAAGCCATCTTCTATTTCCAGATTGCTCAACCAATTCTCCAACATTTCAAATCCATCTCTCTCTAAGTGAGTGACTCAATTGGGTGTTCCTCTTCCATTGGGGCAGACTTCAGTACCTTCTCCTTCTCCTTCATGACAGTCTCATCTTGTTTTCCTTCTGCAATACCCATGCTAGTCTTTCCTCAGTTGCTTGGCAGGAATATCTGGATTCCCCCAATGATCAAAATGCTCCCTTGATCCTTCTCCTTTGTGACAAAATTTTTCAACTTCTCATCATCTTCATTCACACGGCTTGCAGATCTGCATGAATCTTCATATGGATGAGGCCTTTCTTCTACCTCCTCTCCATTTGTCAACACCCCCTCCTGACATGAACTCTCAGCTGAGCTCATCTCTTCTCCCTTTCCCACTTGGAAAATTGGGATGTCTCCTCTTCCCTCTTGGATGTTTACAAGATCAACTGATCCCTTCTCATTGCCCACCTGACAACTTGCTAGACCTCTTCCATATCTCTTTCCCTCACCACTGAGGCTTTCGACATATCTCAACCACCTATTTAACACTTGTTGGTTCCTCCTAGCTAACAAATTTCAAACATGCCACTTAGATATCCTTATCAAATGCCACTCGTATCTCCAGTGCACTCTTGCCTTCTGATGCATCTTAAATTATTCCTTCATCTTTGCTCGGATTTCACTGAGCTCTTTGTCCATCTCCACTTTTCTTTTTTGCATGAATTATTCTCCTCTACCATGTTTATGACCTCCAACAACCATATTTCTTCTCTTGCAGCCTACCTAGGTGTTTACCATCTGTTGCCCACCTTGCAACAATTTCTACATAGCATCTCACTCTATCTCTCTCGCCTACAGAAATCAAATAGCTGGCTCTGATACCACTCTGGTATCAGAGTATCAGAGTATATCCTTTTGTCCACTCTCTGCTACCTGAGAGAAATTCAAGCTCTGATACCATTCTCACGCAGACACCCTCCCCTCTATTCTCTCCTTTGGGGATGCTTGAATTCCCGGTCTAGGATCATTCAAACACCTGATTCGAGTTGACTCTTCGGCTCCCTGCTGGAACCTAATATACTTTATCATAGGTCCCTCTTTATCCAAAGTGCGGGTCCTCTTAACCCCACAAATCTCTTCTTTTCCCTTTGAAGAAAGTTGGCGGTGACACTATCTTTTTATGCTAGGCACTTTCTATCGCATGACCTCGGGCTGTATCCTGGGGATAAATCACAAAATATCTTTGGGATTTGGGTTTCAACTTGTTCCACAACAACCAACTCCTACGTTCCTGAAATCCGAATCAGTGAACTTAATTAGCACGATGATCGACGATCCCTGTTCCTTCTTGAGATTGATGACTGTGATCTATTCAGACTATGGCCTTTGGGAGTCTCTTGCTATCCTCCTCTGATATCTCCCGAAGTGTTACTCCTATGAAATATGTAGATATCTTCCATGCATCCCTTCCATATCCAACGGTCTGGATTCAAACCACTCTTCACGACTTCACGAAGGTTCCTGTTTTCTCTTGGAAGACCTCTCAGATCTCTAGCTCCTGGACCTCCTGATATTTTGCCACATGTATCCTCCCAACGATGGATGATTATGCTGTCTTCAGGACTTCAGTAAGTCCTTGACCCTCTTTCACACTTAGCAAAATTTATTTTCGAGACTTTGATTGTTCTCGGTTCTTTCTACTCTCCTTGCAGGAATTATGTGCTAGTTCTCTCAAGATTTTTCTCAGATTGAAACCTTCAAGGTTCTCGTTTCTCCTACGCCCTTCTCTGGACCTTCTAGTGCCCTCCTGGAAACTTAACTCCCTTCCTCCTTATCTTGTAATATGAACTTACTTTATCCTTGGCACACTCATCATGCTTGTTTAAACCTTTTGACGACTTGTCCCTGAGCTCTTCTAGAAGTATTAAGGCATCTCCTTTCCTCGCTTAATGCACACTTGAAAATCCTTCCTTCCTCAGAGTTTTCATCAACCCTAGGGTTCTCTTAATGTTTCCAACACTCTAGAATGTGTTGCTCCTGTGCGCACTTGCACTAGCTTAATGCCCTCCTGACAGAGTCTTATAGAGTGTTCAATAAATCTGCACTGCACTTTATCCCACACAACCTTTCTTTCCAAGGTATTCAACAACCTTGAATCTCCCCTCCGAGTTTGTGAACTATCCTATTGTGACCTCCTGGAAAATTCTCTTCTGACTCAAATGAGTTCATACATGCACTCCTTGTGTTGGCTCTCATAGGTTCAACTCTCTATTGCGCACTCCTTGTGCTTAGCCTAAAGAACCAGAGCCAATTCAACACACTCAAAAATAGAGAATCCTAACTCTATCCATGTAGACAATTTCTAACATACATCTATAGCATACACGCATACAAATGACATTCAAAACTAAACATCCATTACACATAATTTGACAAACAGGAAAATCTATTCTTTTTCTATTAATAGTGGAATGTCCATTACAATATGTGAGACCAGACTATGACTGAGTCTTGACTCCCTCCAACTCTACTCTGTCCCATCTACTTACCTCTACTGAGTAGCAATACAAAGATTTATACAAGAGGGGTTTGATGAGCTTCCCTCCAAGCTAAGCTAGTGGTGTCTAATCACCATTCAAAATGCCTGACTAATGAGGCAGATTACAATGATGGAAATATGATCCAAATCGGATGCAGATCCTTCCTATCATCAAACAGTTAATGGAAACCTCATCTATAACTTGTGAAAAGGCACAACGTGGCTCTACCATTTTGACAACATTAATTTCCTTAATTACGATTTAGATTTCGAAGGAAAAAATGAGAGGGAGACACTTCTCTCTTCCTTGAATGCACACTAATCGTGCCAATCAGTTGGCACGTGCTGAGGTGGAGTAATACTCCTGCATCACTAAGTGTTTAAGTATCCCTCTGAGGATTCAAAGGGTTCAAGAAAAAAATCTCAAGAGAGATAGAAGGTAGAAATATTCAAAGGGAGTGAAGCTCTAAAGATTCACCGAGTCGTCGATCAAGATCTGTCCAGGAGGAAGAAAAATCGTTCCAGACCATTGGATATGGGTAAAGTGCATGAGATTTAAGTTTCATTGTGGACACATGAGTGAGGAATTCACCGAAGTATTGAAGAGGTTAGGGACCATCCATCATCCAGAGGGACAGGTGGTGTAAGATCTACAATTTCGGAGTGGAAGCACTTCGAACTTTTTGTAGACAAGGAGAGAGTGAAATCGCTAAAGAGCCAAAGGCCAAAATAGATCCTGGCCATTAGTCACCAGGAGGTACGTGTCAGTAGATCCGAGACTTCAGGGAAAGTCACTTCGAAAGATTTCAGTCACGAAGTGTGAAAAACTACCGAAGTCCCAAAGAACATCGCAATTGTCTATTACAAAGAAAATGTGGTGAGAGATTAGGAAGTTCCAAGGTCTAACACTCCGGAAGGAAGTCGATGGGAGTAAAGAAAATCTGGATCGTTAGATCCAAAAGGACACATGGAAGAAATTCATCATCTTCGGGTGAAAACACTCAAGTAGAAAATGAGTGTGTAGGAGTTGAAACTCCTAAAGCATGAAGAGCTAAAGTGAATCGTGGCCGTTAGATCCAAAAGGACACACGTCGACAAATGGTGTATTTCGGGTGGAAGTACTTCGAGAGGAAGAAAGTGCGGAGAGTTTGAAACTCCCAAAGCGCGAAGATTCAAAGTTAATCATAGCCGTCTATTTGTGGGAGATACACATCGATAGATCGTGAACTTCGGGTGAAAGAACTCTGGGAGAAAGTGAAGGCAGAGAGTTTGAAACTCCCGAAGCTCGAATAGCCGAAGTGGCTTGTGATCGTCGATCTGTGGGAGGCACGTGTCAACGGATCGTGAACTCTGGGTGAAAGAGCTTTAGGAGAAAGTGAGAATGAAGAAGTTGAGACTTCCGAAGGTCAAAGTCTTGAAGTTGACCAGAGTTGTTGATTTGGGTGGATGCATGGCACCTGGTATAGAACTTAGGGTACATAATACTCCGGGGGAAAGCAAAGGTTGGAACATCTGGAACTCCCGAAGTGTAGAGTCTCGAAGTATATCTCGATTGTTGGTTGCGAAAGAGGATGATGACTATTGTTCTGGTCTCAGTTGAAAGTTCAAAAGTCGCGAAGCACTAGGAGGTTAAGCCCCGAGTCACAGCCCGAGGCCACATGCAAAGAAGGGTTAGCGGAAGGATCTAGAACCCATTGGTGTTAAGATTTGGAAAAAGTTCTGAGAAAGAAGGGCCTGTGGGTACCCATTGATCTATGAATTAAGATCGACAGTGGGGAATCATTATGGAGCGCGAAGGTGAAATTAGCAGAAGTTCTAGTTCACGGCCCACAATTCACCAACGTCGTTGATCTCGTCAGGACGAGGGATCAACGACCATGATTAGACTGATTTGAGAGAGTAATTTTCTGATTGTAGATATTGAGCCCTCCAATAAAGAGAGAGCACTTTGGTGCCCCGCAATCAGTGTGAATCATCGATTGATGAACAAATCGATAATGACCGGATCATGACCATGAAAACCTGAGGGATGAGGAAAGACGATTAGACCAGAGAAAGGTGAGTACCATATGACTTGCACCTTGGGTGATAACAGGGCATGTGTTTGATTTAGTTTGAGACCAGCAAGGTCTCTAGGAGCTAATATAGCTCGAAGAGATTAATATCCTTGATCGGGAAGTTGTGCATCCCCGAGGGAGAGTAGGGGTGTCTGCACCACATGACAAGGCAATTACATGTCTTGATGAAGAAGGAAAATAAAGCTTTCTTAAAGGAATTTTGAGACCCATTTTTGTTATAGATATTTCATCCTTACAGTTGAAGAGATGTTTTAGAAAAGGTTTTCAGTTGTATGCATCTCATGTGAAGAAACTAGAAAAGATAAAAGGGCCAAGCCTTGAAGATTTCTCATTATTGCAATAGTTTGAAGATGTATTTCAAGAAATACCAGGATTCCCACCAAATAGGGAGATAGATTTATCTATTGATTTAGTATGAGGATTTTCCTCGGTGTAAAAAAATCTTTACAAAATGAGTGCACTAGAATTTAAAGAATTACAAATGCAGGCGGATGATTTTTTTATGAAAGAGTGCATATGCCCAAGAGTTTCACCTTGGGAAAAACCAATACTTTTTGTTAAAAAAAAGGATGGAACATTCAGGCTATGTATTGAGTTTAGACAATTTAATAAGGCCAATGTGAGGAACAAATACCCTCTACCCATAATTGATGACCTCTCTGATCAACTAAGAGGAGAAAATATATTTTCAAAAATAGACTTGAGATTAGGATACCATTAGGTAAGAATCAAGGAAGAAGACATCAGTAAGATAACATTTAGAACTAGGTATGGACATTATGAATTTGTTGTGGTGCCATTTGAATTTACCAATGCACCAACTGTCTTTATGTGCACAAGGAATGACATATTCATAAATTATTTGGATAAGTTTTCCATTGTTTTCTTGAATGACATACTTATTTACTCTAAGTCAGAAGAAGAGCATGAACATCACTTGAGGTTGGTGTTGTAAGTACTAAGGTAACATCATATTTATGAAAATATTACTAAGTGTTCTTTTTATCAAGGGCAGATCCATTATTTATGGCACATTATTTCAGAAGAAGGTATAGCAATGACCTTGAGAAGATTGAATCCAATAGAGGATGGACAACACCAATGAATGTTTTAGAAGTAAGAATTTGTATATGACTAGTCGGATACTACAAGAGATTTATAGAAGGGTTCTCTAATATTTCTCATCCCACCACTTATTTGCAAAATAAGGGAATTGAATTTGAGTGGAAAACAAAGTGTGAAGAGAATTTTAATTTGTTGAAAGAACTACTTACTAGTGCACCTATTTTAAATATTGTTGACCAAACTGATAATTTTCCAGTTTGTATAAATTCTTGGAAAGAAGGACTTCGTGGAGTCCTCACTCAAAATGGACATGTCATTAGATACGATTCCATAAATCTTAAAGAATATCAGAGGAATTATGCCACACATGATTTGGATCTTGTTGTCATTGATCCAAATTATTTTCGACACAAAATGAGAGTGGATATATAATAAATAAATTTACAGAGATGTATCATATATCCAATAATATAACATAAATGTATTAGAGATATAAACAGGAAGATACAATAATACACAATTTCTATTAATGAACGAAATGCACAGATTGTAAAATTACAGAGTGAAAGACTCACTAAAATAGTGGTAGCTTATCTCTGAGAAGAGATGTGATGGATACTCTCATTTGCAAGAAGATGATTGTTAAAATGAGACTCCAAAGGTATTTTTAACATAAAATCCAAAACCCTAACCCTGCAAGAGGAAAATCCAACAGTTTTGTGGACCCTGTTTTGGGTAGTTTGGTGTATCAACTTCCCAGGGGTGTAACTTTGGCATACGATATCTGTTTGGGGCGCATGATAGTTCGTTGGAAATATATCGATGAAGAGATTCATTTTGGGGGTTAAATCAAATCCCTATGCCATAATTGAGGTTCACGATCATGAAAAACTTCATTTAGACCCTCAAAATGGCCTCGAAAGTTTAGGAACCGAAAAACTGTTAAAAATAGTAAATTGCTAGAAGAATGTTTTGAGCTAGTTGGAATAGGTGGGTGGCCATTGATATCCATAGGAGAAATTTATATTTTCGGCACACTAGTTCAGTGGGAGTAACACTAGTTTAGTAGGATTTAACTGACTAGTTCTATTTAGACTTTCTAATTTTAGACCATCACTATTATGCATGCATTCATAATTATATGATGTCATTTCCTATATGAGTGAATATCACTCACTCATTGACTAGATAATAATATACATTGATTCTCATTCTTCATTGTGTATCTCTCTTCCTTTTATTGATAAGATTTGTTTGTGTATGCTTTAGCTAGGTCTCCTATGTAGGTTTCCATGAAACACTGATATGGTATCAGAGCTGAACTGCTTGGAGCAACCTAGACAAGCTAGAAAAGAGTGAAAGAGTCCTTGAGTAAACCTAGTTTCCATAATCGTTGTGGCCTATTCCCATCAAAAGGTGCGACGATTGGAATTGTCGCGGCCTATCCTTTTCGAAGGGTGTGATGGTCGCTCTCAACCTATTCTTTTTCCAGGCATCATCGCAACCTATACACAACCAAGGTGTGATGTCGTTGCACTGTGTTATTCATATCGGGTGTGACGATTCAATTTTTGATAATCGTCACACTATGTCCTTCACTAGGGTGCGACGATTTAACATCGTCACACTTTACCCTTCTCTAGGGTGCGATGATTCAACATCCCTCCAAAAAATGGTTTTCTGCAGTAAAATTGCAATATCTCAAAATCCGCGATCTGGGTCGAGCTGAAATTTTTACCAAAGACGTATAACATAGGGATGATCATTCTCACCAAAAATATACAAACCCACATCATATTTTATGAGATTAGTTGCTTTATCATATATATAGTTTCCATAGCACCGCTAGTCATATATTGGAATCCACGATCTGGGTTTTCAAGATATTTTCATAATCAATAGCAGGGATGGAGACAATGAAACTTCTTAAATAAAGTATGGTGATAATACTCACACCATACAACTATTTTGAATGGAAGCCGAAGGCCCCATTCCAACTCAAAAGAAAAGGACTGTATAATTTGACGATGGCAACATAAACAAAACCTAGATCAACGCTTGAGAAGACCAGATGGGAAAACCGTAAGGATGAGGCCAGATGAATACTTCTTGATTTAATATACATTTATTTATGGTTTCATTTTATCACATGCAAGACTCCAAACGAGATCTGGATCACCTTGGAAGGACTCTTTGGAAAGCAGGATAAGATGCGAGGTCATATGCTTGAGGTAGAGTTGAATACCTTAGACCCTAAAAGTTTTGATAGTATACATGATTTATTTACTAAATTTAAATATTTGATTTTGAGCTTGGGTGAATGTGGTATTGATAAGTCTACACAAGAGAAACAACTTATTCTAACAATCTTGGCCAATCTAGGACCATAATACATTGTAGATGTCTCCAATTTCCATTCTAGGCAGATGTCTTTTTGGAACAAATTGGAAAATGACTACGTTGGCTCAGTTCGTTGAGTCTCTTACACAAGAGTAGACAAAAATCATACAGATGGGCCTAATGAAATATCCCAAAGCACATGCACTCACCATGCATGATGGAAAAGGGTCATCTAAATATAATGAGAAGGAGGGATATTCCAAACCCTTTAATGATTCTTCAAGTTCCAAAGACTCTTTAGATTCGAAGAAGAAGAAGAAGAAGGGAAAGAAATGCACTTACTACAATAAACCGAATCGTGAAGAATCCACATGCATGAAGAAACATATTGATCTTATGACATTGTCACTTCAACAGAACAACCTTAGAAACTTCATTCTAGAGGGAGTCAAGAAGCAGAAGGAAGAAGATCCTACTCCTAATAAAGGTAATCATCATGCTCTGGTTGAAATTAATTCCTCATCCGATTCATGGATTATAGATTCTGGTGCATCCCATCATATGGAAACAAAAGAGGAAGTTTTCTCTTCTTTGAGTCCATGCTCGAGACCCCCTATTCTCATGGGGGATGATACTCCAGTAGCAGTAGCAAGAGAAGGGAGAGTGGAACTCCACAATGGTAGTTTTGAGAATGTTTTACATGTTCCAAAGCTTTCTATGAATCTACTCTCAGTTTATCAAATCACTCAGAAAGGTAAAAAGTTTGAATTTACATCAGATTCAGTTTCAGTAATTGACATGCATGGCAATTCCATCATTGCAATTGGTGAGGTGGATCACAATTCAAGGTTGTATAAATTCACTAAGTTTTCTGACGATGACTCCTCTATTCTACTTACACATAAGTAGATCACTTTGCATGCACCTCCAATGCAACATGCATATACTCTTGTTCTTCCATTAGTTTCAGGCATTGCAGATGATTCCATACAATCAGATTCTATACATGGAAATAAGCAGGTAGTACAACCATATAATAATCCAGTGTTGAAGATTTAACAGATGCCCAAGAAGGCACAAAACACACTTCAGGCAACAAGAAACCTTGCAGGGAATCCATTGGATTCGAGGATGACTCGATCTCAACATGAGGTTCCTTCTCATGTACTTTCAGCTTTAGATACTGTGATGCTGATGCATTGATATATGGTTCAATCCACTGATTAGCAGAACTACAATAAGATTGTGGGAAATCCATTATGGAAATCAACCATGCAGAAGGAGTATGACTCACTCCTAAAGAATTAGACTTCGCATCTGGTTCCACTTCCACCAAAAAGGAATATTTTCAAGTGCAGATGGGTCCACAGGATCAAGAGGTACAAGGCTCGAGAGGTTTCTAAAGGACTTCATTAGATCCATAAATATTTCTACATCTTCACAAATACTTCAATGCGCAGAAGTTTCAGAATTTGCGGGATCGTCTTACAGGGAAGAACACAGTTGCCCAGAAACTGCCATTTTCATCTTTTGATACATTGTCTTTTGAGGGGGGGTTTTGTTCCCACGTGATTTTCCCTCTTTCCTCACTTTTATTCAGTGTTCATTAGTTTCATTGTACATGAGTACCTAATATGGCCTAGTATCTGACACTCATTTTTTACTCCACAGTGATGTTCAGGGGAGGTGTTGGAGAAATTTCTATTTTTGGCACACTAGTTCAGTGGGAGTAACACTAGTTTAGTAGGAGTTAAATGACTAGTTCTATTTATACTTTCTAATTTTAGACCATCACTATTATGCATGAATTCATAATTATAGGATGTCATTGCCTATATGAGTGAAGATCACTTACTCATTGATTAGATCATAATATACATTGATTCTCATTCTTCATTGTGTATCTCTCTTCTTTTTCTTGATACGATTTGTTTGTGTATGCTTTAGCTAGGTCTCCTGTGCAGGTTTCCATGAAACACTGACAATATCCACCTAGATCAATCCTTCCTCCTTAGGAATAAATGGTATCCATTGCATTGAGTTTCTAGGGGAGAGGGGAAAGTGTTTTTTGAATATCAACCTTCTTGAGTTGCTTGCCTTGTTGGAGAAGTTGTTTTTCTTGGATTGTTGAAAGTTGTCATGAACCTATTGCTAGCAGGGTTGAATCTGTTCAACCAAACTGTTTTATCTTGGCTTGACTGGGCAGTGTGTAGTAACCCTCGTAGGTGAAGAAAAAATATATTATTTCTCTTCTACAATCTGCTTCTGCTCGATAGAGAGGTCATGGGCCAAGGCTACAGTGATTGTATTTTCCTTCTGTTCACCTTTTGAACATATTGTGAAGAAGATGAATTTTGTAGTATGAGATACTACCTTGTGGCACTGTTTAGGTGGGACAGTAGTGGGAACTACCTCTGGTATCCTATAGAGGTGACCCCCCAGAGTAACAATGGCATTATAGGGTTGAAAATCATAGATAGCACGACGCATCCACATATATGGTTGGCCTAAGAGAACATCACAAAAATCTAGTAGGGAACCATCACTTAATACCTCATCCTTGAAGGGTTGGATGCTATAGGATAATCGACACTACTAGTTGACATGAAGATCATGTCTCTGACAAAGCAACATGATGTTGTATGGTTGTGGGTGTGGTGTTGTCGACAATCCAAATTGTTTGAGGACCTCTGCTGAGATAAGGTTCTTATGGATTCTTCTATCAACAATAAAATGCATCAAGGTCCCCTTCACCCACATCTATGAATGAAAAAGGTGCTCCCCCTATTCAGGATCTGTTGGTTCTTCTGGTTGAATTTTTGTAGTCGCGACAATAGCATTTGGGTCTGCCTCGATGATATGTCTTCTCCCATTATTTTGTGAATCAAATTCTAAATCTGGTTTCATCTCTTTCTCTTTGATCTCCACCACCAAGGACTATTTTGAGTGACATTCATCAGTGTTGTGACAAGGGATTTTTGTGGAAATCGCACCACTTTCCAGTGTCATTCTTTGTATTTCACTTACCATCCTTTTCCTCTGGCTTGGGATGGTTTTCAGGGGGTTGTTTGTTAGGGCCATCTTTATCATGCTTTGGTTTTTGCATATTTGCAGACCTAAAATACCATTTTTTATGGTGCTTAAATTTTTTCTCGATTTTAACAACATATCGATAAGCAACACCTAGTGATGAGATGCCCAAAAAATGCATTTTAGTTTGGATGTATTTATGTAGAGTACCACGTTATTTAAGAAACAAATGTCACTCTGAGTCTTTGATACCCATCTTGGTGCACAAGGTATGGAAGGTATTGGTGAACTTAGACACTTCTTGGCCCCTCTCTTACGACAGTGTGGTCCATCTCATGTACTAGTCGTCATAGTTGCCAACAAGGTAATATTGTTCCTTGATAACATCCACAAAAAAATCCTAGGTGGGCTCATCCCCATAGATTCCAGACTCCTTTGTGGAAATTTTCTCCTAGTAATTTTCCCATCAATGTTTGACATGGGGGAGAGGCTTAAGGAGTGTGAAACTGATCTTTTCCCTGTCGAAGAAATTATGAACAAAGAAATAACCTTCTAGCATATTTAACCATTTTTCCAGGGCATATCCATCTATATGTCCTTCAAATAGGGAAGATAAAAATTAACTTGTACCTTGAAAGATGAGGTGCTTCCAAAGTGGCTTCTTGATGAAGGTGTTCCTATTGTTATCGACATACGTTGAAGGACGTGGGAAAAATTATCCATCATTTCGTCCCATTTGTCGTGTGAGAGCTTTCTCAAGCAATAGATTAATATAATATTTTTCTATGTAGTTTTTATTTTCTTCCACCATGGAGGGTTTATTGGGCGTGTGATATAAATTGTTCTCAAGAGAGACAACCTCGAGACCCAACTTGCTATACTTGGACCTCGTCGGGGAAATGCACTAAAAAACAGTTGATCAAGAGCATCCTTCTCTGATACCACTGATCCAGATTATTTTTGGCACAAAATGAGAGAAAAGATATAATAAAGAAATGTACAAACATGTATCAGATATCGAATAATATAAAAAAAATATATCAGATATATAATTACGTAGATACAATAATACACAATTTCTATTAATGAGCGAAATGTACAGACTGTAAAATTACAGAGTGAAAGACTCACTAGAATGGTGGAAGCGTATATCTGAGAAGATATGTGATGTCTACGCTCATTCGAAAGAATATGATTGTTACAATGAGGCTCCAAAGGACCTTTTAACATAAAGAAAATCCAAAACCCTAACCCTGGAAGATGAAAATCCAATAGTTTTGTGGACCTTGTTTTGGGTAGTTTGGTGTATCAACTTCCCGGGGGCATAACTTTGGCATATGATATTCATTTAGGGTGTAGGATAGATCATTGGAAACATATCAATGATATTCATTTTTGGGGCTCAATCGAAGCCTTACTCTACATCTAAGGTTCTTGGTCGTGAAAAAAATTCATTTAGACCCTCAAAATGACCCTGGAAGTTTAGGAACCAAAAAAATGATAAACATAGTAAATTGCTAGAAGACTGTTTTGAGCCAATTGAAAGAGGTGGGTGGCCACCGATATCCACCTAGATCAATCCTCCCTCCTTAGGAATCAATGGTCTCCATTGCATTTATTTTCTAGGGGAGAGGGGAAAGTGTTTGTTGAATCCAAACCTTGTTGAGTTGCTTGCCTTGTTGGAGAAGTTGCGTTGCTTGACTTGTTGAAGGTTGTCATGAACCTATTGTTGGTGAGGTTGAATATGTCCAACCAACTTGTTGTATTTTTTCTTGACTGGGGAGTGTGTAGGCACCCTCGTAGGTGAAGAAAAAAGATCTTCTTTCTCTTTTGCAATCTGCTTCTGCTAGATAGAGAGGTCTTGGGCCAAGGATGCAGTGCTTGCAATGTCCTTATGTTCACCCTTTGAACAAATTGTGAAGAAGTTAAATTTTGTAGTATGAGATACTACCTTGTGACACTATTTAGGTGGTACAATAGTTGGAACTACCTCTGATATCCTATAGAGATGACCCCACAGAGTAAAAATGAAACTATAGGGTTGAAACTCATAGATAGCATGGTGCTTCCACATATATGGCTGGCCCAAGAGAACATCATAGACATCCAGCAAGGAAATATCACATAATACCTCATCCTTGAAGGGATGGATTTTGTATGAAAATATACACTGTTAGCTAACACAAAGACCACGTCCCTGGTGAAGCCTCCCAATGTTGTATAGTTGTGAGTGTCGTGTTATCGATAATCTAAACTATTATACTAAGATGAGGTTCTTCTGGCCTCCCCTATCAACAATAAAATGCAGCAGGTTCCCCTTCACCCAAATTTGTAAATGAAAAAGGTGCTCCCCCTCTTCAAGATCCACTAGTTCTTTTGGTTGAATTATTGTGGTTGCGACAGTGGTAGTGGGGCCTGTGTCGATGATTTGTCTTCTCCCATTATTTTCTTAATCAAATTTTGAATATGGGTTCGGCTCTTTCTCCTTGATCTAGGGCACCAATGAATGCTTTGAGTGACATTCATCGGTGTTGTGCTATGGGATTTTGTGGAAATCACACCACTTTCCAGTGTCATTCTTTGTCTTTCCCTTACCCTTGTTTTCCTATGGCTTGGGATGGTTTTCAGGAGGTTGTTTGTTAGGGTTGTCTTTATCATTATTTGGTTTTTCCATATTTGCATACCTGAACTCTCATTTATTTTGGTGCTTAAATTTTTGCTTGATTTTAAAAACATATCAAGAAGAAACACCCAGTGATGAAAAATCCAAAAAAGCCATTTTAGTTTGGATGTGTCTATGTAGAGCCCCATGGTATTTCATAACCGAATGTCACTTGGAGTCTTTGATACCCATCTTCGTGTGAAAGGTATGGAAGTTATTAATGAACTTCGACACTGCTTGGCCCCTCTCTTTCCACAGTGTGGTCCATCTCATGTATTGCTCGTCATATTTCCAATAGGGTAATATTGTTCCTTGATCACATCCACAAAAAAATTTGAGGTGGGCTCGACCCCATAGATTCCAGACTCCTTTTTCGAACTTTGTTCCCAGTAATTTTACCCCTAATGTTTGACATGGGGGATATTCTTAAGGAGTGTGAAGGTGATCTTTTCCCTGTTGGAGAAATTGTGAACAAAAAAATAACCTTCTAGCAGATTTAACCATTTTTCTAGGGCATTCACATCTATCTGTCCTTAAAATACATGAATATCAAAATTAAATTGTACCTTGAAAGGAGAGGTGCCTCCAAAGTGGTCACTTGATGAAGATGTTCATGTTGTTATCGATAGACATTAAAGGTTTTGGGAAAATTTCTCCATCATTTCGTCCCTTTGTTGCGTGAGAGTTTGCTCAAGCAACAGATTAATAAAATCTTATGCTCCATCATTTTTATTTCCTTCCACCATGGAGGGTTTCTTGGGAATGTGAGAGATATTTTAATATAGAGAGACAATCTCTAGACCCAACCTGTTATACTCAGACCTCATTGGGGACATGCACTGAAAAAAAAATGATCAAGAGAAGCCTCCTTTGATACCACTGATCCGGGTTATTTTCAGCATGAAATGAGAGAGGAGATATAATAAAGAAATTTAAACATATGTATCAGATATCCAATAATATAACATAAATATATCAAATATATAAACACAAAGATACAATAATACACAATTTCTATTAATGAGTGTAATGTACAGACTGTAAAATTGCAGAGTGAAAGACTCACTAGAATGGTGGCAACTTATCTATGAGAAGAGATGTGATGGCTATGCTCATTCACAAGAATGTGATTGTTATAATGGGGCTCCAAAGGCCTTTTTAACATAAATAAAATCCAAAAACCTAATCCCAGAATATGAAAAGCTAAAAATTTTGTGGACTCGTTTTGGGTAGTTTGGTGTATCAACTTCCCAGGGGCGTAACTTTGCCATACAATATCTGTTTTGGGTGAACAATAGCTCATTGGAAAGGTATTGACGTGAATTTTAATTTTGGGGGCCCAAGGAGTGCCTTTATTTTTCATTTAGGTTCCATACCATGAAAAAAATTCATTTAGTCCCTCAAAATGGCCCCGAAAGTTTAGGAACCGAAAAAATGCTAAAAATAGTAAATTGCTAGAAGACATTTTAGAGTCAGTTGGAATAGGTGGGTGGCCACTGATATCCACCTATATAAATACTCCCTCATTAGGAAGAAATCATATGCATTGTGTTGATTTTATGGGGGAGAGGGGAAAGCGTTTGCTAAATCTGAACCTTGTTGAGCTGCTTGCCTTGCTGGAGAAGTTGTGTTGCTTGGCTTTTTGAAGGTGTCATGAGCCTATTGTTGGCAGGGTTGAATATTTTCAACCAACCTATTGTATCTTGGCTTGATTGGGTAGTGTGTAGGCACCCTCATAGGTGAAGAAAAAATATATGCTTTTTCTTATACAATCTACTTCTGCCGGATAGAGAGGTCTTGGGCCAAGGCTACAGTGGTTGCAGTGTCCTTTTGTTCACCTTTTGAACAGATTGTAAAGAAGAAGAATTTTGTAGTATTAGATACTACCTCTCGACACTATTTAGGTGGAACAATAGTTAGAACTACCTCTGGTATCCTATAGAGATGACCCCCCACAATAACAATGACACTACAGGGTCAAGACTCATAGATATCATGGAACTTCCATATATATGGCTGGCCCAAGGGAACATCACAAACATCCAGTGGGGAAACATCACATAATACCTCATCCTTGAAGGGTTGAATGTTGTATGACAATCAACACTATTGGCTGGCACGAAGATCGCGTCCCTAGTGAAGCCACATGATGTTGTATGGCTGCAGGTTTGGTGTTTGTCAACAATCCAAATTGTTTGACGACCTATGTTGAGATGAATTTATTCTGTCTTCCACTATCAACATTAAAATGCAGCGGGGTCCCCTTTAATCACATCTTCGAATGAAAAAGGTGCTCCCCCTCTTCAGAATTTCCAGGTTCTTTTGGTTGAATTGTTGCAGTAGTGACAATAGAACTGGGGTTTGCGTCGATGATCTGTCTTCTCCCATTATTTTCTGAATCAGATTTTGAATCTGGGTTCAGCTCTTTCTCCTTGATCTCAACTACCAATGAATATTTTGAGAGCCATTCATCGGTGTCGTGCTAGGGTATTTTGTGGAAATCGCACCACTTTCTAGTGTCATTCTTCATATTTATGTTACCCTTCTTTTCCTCTGGCTTGGGATTGTTTTCGAGAGGTTGTTTGTTAGGGTTGTTTTTATCATGCTTTGGTTGTTGTGGATATGCAAACCTGAACTTTCATTTGTTTTTGTGCTTAAATTTCTGACTAATTTTAACAACATATCCATAAGCAACAATCAATGATGATATGTCCAAAAAATCCATTTTAGTTTGGATGTATCTGTGTAGATCCCCACGGTATTTCAAAACCAAATGTCGCTCAGAGTCTTTGATACCCAACTTAGTGCACAAGGTATGGAAGGTATTCATGAAATTTGGCACTACTTGGCCCCTCTCTTGCTGCAGTGTGGTCCATCTCATGTAGTTCTCGTCATAGTTTCCCACAGGGTAATATTATTCCTTGAGCACATCCACAAAAAAATACCAAGTGGCCTCAACCCCATAGATTCCAGACTCTATGGAAATTTTCTCCTAGTTATTTTCCCACCAATGTTTGACATGGGGGAGATCCTTAAGGAGTGCGAAGGTGATATTTTCCATGTAGGAGAAATTATGAACACAAAAATAACCTTCTATCATATTTAACCATTATTCTAGAGCATCCTCATCTATCCGTCCTTCAAATATGAGAATATCAAAATTAACTTGTACCTTGAAAGGTCAGGTGCCTCCAAAGTGGCCACTTCATGAAGACGCATATGTTGTTATCAATAGGCGTTGAAGGATGTGGGAAAAATTCTCCATCATTTCGTCCCTTTGTCATGTGAGAGATTTCTCAAGCAACAGATTAATAGAATATTCTGCTCGATCATTTTTCTTTTCTTCCACCATAGAAGGTTTTTTTGGCGTGCGAGAGAAATTTTACTGAAGAGAGACAAGCTCGAGACCCAACTTGCTATACTCGAACCTCATCGGGGACATGCACTGAAAAAAAAAATGATCAAGAACAACCTGCTCTAATACCATTGATCTGGGTTATTTTCGGCACCAAACGAGAGCGAAGATATAATAAATAAATGTACATAGATATATCATATATCCAATGATATAACATAAATATATCATATATATAAACACAAATATACAATAATACACAATTTTTATTAATGAGCGAAATGTACATACTGTAAAATTACAGAGTGAAAGACTCGTTAGAATGGTGGCAACTTATATCTGAGAAGAGATGTGATGGATACGGTCATTAAAAAGAACACGATTGTTACGATGAGGCTCCAAAGACCTTTTTAACATAAATAAAATCCAAAATCCTAACACCGGAAGATGAAAATCCAACAATTTTGTGGACATCGTTTTGGGTAATTTAGTGTATCAACTTCCCAGGGGCGTAACTTTGGCATACAATCTCCATTTGGGGTGCACGATAGCTAGTTGGAAAGGTATTGAAGAGGAGATTCATTTTGGGCACTCTATCGGAGCCTTACTTATTCTTTGAGGTTCCCGGTCATGAAAAAAAATCATTTAGTCCCTCAAAAATTGAAAAACTACTAAAAATAGTAAATTGCTAGAATACTATTTTGAGCTAGTTGGAATAGGTGGGTGGCCACCAATATCCACCTGGATCAATCCTTCCTCATTAGGAAGCAATGGTATCCATTGCATTGAGTTTCTTGGGGAGAGGGGAAAGTTTTTGTTGAATTTGAACCTCCTTGAACCGTGTGCCTTGCTGGAGAAGTTGTGTTGTTTGGCTTGTTGAAGGCTGTCACAAACCTGTTGTTGGCGGGGTTGAATTTGTTCAACCAACCTATTGTATCTTGGATTTACTAGGAAGTGTGTAGGAACCCTCATAGGTGAAGACAAATTATCTTATTTCTCTTCTGCAATCTGCTTTTGCTGGATAGAGAGGTCTTGGGCCAAGGTTGTAGTGGTTGCAGTGTCCTTATGTTGACCTTTTTAATGGATTGTGAAGAAGCTAAATTTTGTAGTAGGAGATAATACCTTGTGACATTGTTTATGTGGGATAATAGTCATAACTACCTCTGCTATACTCTAGAGATGACCTGTAATATCCCTAGGCCGAACCTAGTTGTAAATGTAAATGCAAATGTACTTAAGATGGTGAGTTGTTTGACATCATTTTTGTATGCATCTTCCATGGTATAGTGCGTGCATGTGGTGTGATGTAAAATGATGAAGTGTGCATATTCCAGGATACCACGCGCAACAACTTAAGTGCACGTGATATTGAGGCAAGGGAGCCTTTGTGTATATGTTGTATTTTATAGGTTGGTGAGCCAATTTTGTGATGATTAGGCCAGAGAGCCTATATGTTAAAGGCCAATGAGCCTATTTTTGTATATGTCTCAGAATTAAGATAAAATGCATCGTTGTGCGTAGACCGACCATGATAAAAGAGTATGGGGGACTAAACTTCACTAGTTGGGGAAAGGGGGGGCTAAAAGCTAAGGGAAATGGGCTAAGCTAGGGATCTTAAGCCAAAACGGAATATTATATTAATATTTCTTAAAGTATAAAGTATGGATAATTATTTTATCCTAAGTTCTAAAGACGGGGACAAGTGGGAAAAAGTATCTCTCAATATGACAAGTGTCAAGTTGGGAAAATGCATACATATTGTTTGGATTTAGTTCATTTTTTATCATTCATAATCTAGGCAATCATTCCATGAGAATTCACTCACTCAGTCATTTATCCTATGTACCTTCCTATCAATGTACCTGAACCTGTATCCATAACGATACATGTTTGTGTACCTGGCTATCTTGGGAGATGGACTAAAGGAGCGAGTTGTCAGGCTCGTGGGATATTGAAGAGGCATGTTGTCAGGGCCATGAGAAATTTCTCTCTGGGTGAGATAATTGTTGGAGGATTGATTTCCTGAAGGTTCTAAACTACAACTACAGGGCTCTGAGACTTCCTGTTCGACCTGTTGCCGAAGCTCAAAAAGGAAGTGGGGAAACCAAAGGACTGTTGAGCATAGAAGGGGCACACTTCCTAGGGTGGGATAGGCATGTGGGGAATGAGGGACTGTAGGCTATTAGTTTGAGTTGGCACCTGTGATGGAGTCTTTCCTGTTGTCTATGAACCATTAGCCTTGTTAGGAATCCCTTTACCTAGGTGGAGTTTAGTCCCAGCTCGGGGGTGACCCACTTGTAATGACCCTGCTTAAATAGACATATAGGATTATTAATTATAATTAATTTAATAATCTAACTGTCCT
>SNQJ01S0097679.1:0-27257 GCA_010110895.2 Picea sitchensis | reverse complement strand
TCTCCCGCTTTGGGTTTCCACGTAAAAACATTGGTGTATTGTGTATGTGTATGATTGCTCACAAATTAATAGCTGGCAGATGTAAGGGAGGGTGTTATTGCACTGTAAATTTTTTAGCATTCTTATACAACCTTTAATTAACCACCTTGAGTAGAACAACCTGTAATTGAATAGACAACCTTTAATTGATTAGACAATTTTACTTCTTTCATAGACAGTATTTAAATTAATTTAAATTAGACTTGTCAAAATTAGTTTTAGTATTGATTAAAGTAGACTTGCCAAATTGATTTGTATTTAATGTTAATTAGATTGAAATTAATGACTAAATTGTAATGTAGAATTGCTGAATTCATTCATATTTGATGTTAATTAGATTGAAATTATGACTAAATTGTAATGTAGAATTGCCGAATTAATTGTATTTAATGTTAGTTAGATTGAAATTAATGACTAAATTGTAATGTAGACTCCCTCAGTTTGATTTGTATTTAATGTTAATCCGATTGCAAGTTAAAGACTAATTTATAATTTAGACCTACTAAATTTAGATGGGTAATCAATGCTAAAACAAATTGTAACTATTGACTAGTTTAGACTTGATGAGTGGTCGGGGTGTTGGGGAATTCATGTTTTAGCATGCGCTTCCTTCGTACGACGCCCTCTTGCGTCTTGTCGATCGATTGCTAGGGGCGTGGGCGTAGTATCCTTGTCATTTGTTCAGCTCCTAGTGAGTTGGTTTTCTTGAGATCTTGGTCCTGTTAGGTTACATTATGCCAAGGTTATTGACGCGTCTATCCCCTAGTGATGACATGTTTCCTGAAGAGGGGATCATGGTGTTCCCTATTGGATAATGGTGAATGATAACTTTGTCATAGTCGATGCCTTCCGTGTGAGTTTTGTTGAACGTTGCAAGTTTTCTTTTGGCGCATGGGTTGAACGCCTTCATGCGTTTGGTTCACGGGCCTTGAGGTTATAGTATTTGGTCTTCAAGGCCGTTGTGTCGGCAGGGGGATGTTGTCCCTTATCTTGTGGGCATGGTCCTGTTGCATCGGGCGGGTAGTTGTTTCCCCTTGTTTCTCTATGCCCATTTCTCCTAGTTGCTCTTGCGCCAATGTGGGGAGTCATAATTGTCTATTGCCTGGACTGCGTGCTTGCATTCTTCATCCGTTGTGTGGTTCAAGTGTTGTTGTCATAACCTTCCTTCCTAAATTCAAAAAAAAAAAAGGGTTGAACTTCAGCTTCGCTAGTAGTCCTAACGATGGGGTTGTTACACATGGTATCATAGTGGGTTCAACCCGCGACTTGGGATCACTATGGTTTTCGTTGATATGATATTTGATTATAATGTTGCTAATTAAGTTAACTTGTATTCGTGCAGGTAATCATGGTTAGAGGACACTGCGGAGGCAGATGACGGGGTGCTAGGGGAGAAGGCACGACACCTCCAACAACATCCATGCTTGAGGGGTCCAACCTCCAAGAAGACGAACATGTTGTTGGGAAGGAGAAGATAGCGATGGCTGACGTGGTTGGGTTGATGAGGTATTTTCAGTGAATGTCTGAGGCAATGATCATCCGTTTGGACAGAGATGAGGCCAGGGCGTCAACACCCCCTGAGGGTCCACCACGCACTCCAGTTGGTACTGGTAGCATTCACTGTGAACTCGAGAAGGTAAAATTTCCTGATTTCTTTGGTGCCCCGGATGACGTAGATGCCGAGGCATGGTTGGAGAATATGGCAATGTGATTTTCACTTCATGACTATACATCCAACATGAAGGTCTGGATGGAGGTATTTCAACTGAAGGGGAGTGCTCTTCCATGGTGGAAGACACTCCTACCGTAGTTGAACATGGTCATCAAAGACGTGTCATGGGAACTGTTCGAGGAACGGTTTTGAGAGAAGTACCTGTTAGAGGAATTCATTGAGAATCAACTCAATGAGTTCAACGCCTTACGACAGGGAAGCCGTATAGTGCCTGAGTATGAGGCCCATTTTATGGAGTTTCTTCGGTATGCACTGGATCTTAATAGTGAGAAACTTAAGGTCAATAGGTTCATGTTCAGCCTTAATGGAAACATATGCGTAAAGGTTAGGACTATGATGCCTCATACCTTGCATGATTCCATACAGAAGGCCCTCATAACAGAGGAGGAGATTATTAGTGGGGGTCAGAGAAGGACTCTAGCGAGACCAATAGGGTATGTGTCATCTGGTGCACAACAACATCAGACACCAACCAGACATACGATGGGATATCGTGGCTTCCAGGGGGGATCAACTTTCATTACACCTCGATGACTAGTGCCTCAACAATGGACACCTTATCGGGGACCACAACATCAACAATAACGTCGACTGTAGCAGCAACAGTTTAGGCATTTTCAGCAGAACAGACTAGGATTCTAGGTCGGTGGGTCATCATCTTCTACTTTAGGTACCATGAGTACTAGACTGAACAAGGGGTGATGGATGTGTGGGGAGCCACACTACCAGTGCGACTACCCAATGGAGAGGACTAGAGGATCTATATCAACTAGACCCACTACCATGGGAGATTTGGGCAAGGCCCATCGGATTCATGCAGTGGTGAATAACCGCCAGGCAGAACACCAGTCGATTGTGCTCGATACGTTAGGTACTGTCGTTGACCAGACCCTTAGTATTTTGATAGATCCCGGTGCTACCAAGAGTTTCATTTCTAGTGCAACGCTAAAAAGGATTAAGGTAAAGTCAGTCGAACAGGATGATTTTAGCTTCATAGAGATGGCTTCTGGAGCCAAACAGAAGGTTGGAGGAAACGTTACGGGTGGTACCCTCAACTTGGGAGAGTTTTTCACCAGGGCCAACCTGTACGTCACGATATTAGGATCTTATGACATCATGATTGGTATGTATTGGTTGGAATTGCATGAGGCAATACTCAATTGTAATATGAAACGGTTGAGCTTGGTCGATGATGACGGACAAGGACGCGTGATTGTAGGTCAAAACAAGGGATTTTCCTTGAGGTTCATTTCTTCCTTGAAGCTATGGAAGAGAATGTGCAAGGGGTGTAAGATTTATGCGATCCTTGCGTTAAACGAAAGGGAAGTAGCGAAAGGTCTAGAACACCTTCTAGTTGTAAGAGCATTAACAGACGTCTTTCTGGAGGAGTTACGTGGAATGTCACTGGAGAGGGAATTGGGGTTTACGATAGACCTAAAACTGGGGACTGAACCGATAGAAAGAATGCCTTATCGGATGTCGACCCCAGAGTTACAAGAGTTGAGAATGCAACTGAAGGAGTTGCTGGATCTGGGACTTATATGTCCAAGTGTGTCCTCGTGGGGAACGCCTGTTATTTTCATACGAAAGAAGGATGGGTCGTGGAGGCTCTGCATTGACTACCGTCAATTGAACAAGGAAACCATCAAGAATCAGTATCCGTTTCCGAGGATTGACGATATGTTTTATTAGATGAAGGGTGTGACGATGTTCTCAAAGATCGATTTGTGATCATCGTATCACTAGTTACGGATCAAGGATGATGATGTCCCTAAGACTTCCTTTAAGATGAGGTTTGGTCATTATGATTTTACCGTTTGGACTGAAAAATGCCCTAGTGGTATTTATGAGTTTGATGAACGGGGTGTTCCGCGAGTACTTGGACAAGTTTGTTCAAGTATTCATTGAAGATATTTTGATTTACTCTCAGACGATGGAGGAGCATGACAAACACTTGCGCTTGATACTACAATGTCTACGAGAGCACAAATTGTATGGGAAGTTTTCCAAATGCTCGTTTTATGAATCGAAGATTCACTACTTAGGGTATGTCATATTTGACGAAGGTATCACCATGGATCTAGAAAAGGTCGAGGCTATTATGGAATGGCATGTGTCGATGAATGTCCCAGAAGTGTGTAGCTTCATGGGTTAGCAGGATACTATCGACGGTTCGTCGAGGGATTTTCGAAGATAGAAAATCCGATTACGGAGTTGCAGAAGAAGAACAAGAAGTTTGTTTGGACCGAGAAATGCGCGGAAGATTTTTGGAGGCTCAAAGAGCTGTTGACAATGACATCGATACTAAAGGTCCTTGACATGGAAGCAGACTTCTTGGTATGCACTGGTGCATCTTGCGGAGTCTTGATGCAAGATGGTTGAGTGATCGCTTACATCTCGAGGAAATTGAGAAGGCATGAGGAGAACTATGCGATGCATGATTTGGAGTTCTTATCCATTGTTTATGCCTTGAAGGTTTGGAGACACTACCTAGTTGGATGAAAATTTGAACTAAAGACGGACCACTGTGGGCTACAACACATCTTTACGCAAAGCGAACTGAATGCACGACAACGACGTTGGTCGGAATTTCTTAGCGAGTAAGATTTCGAGATTTATTACATAAAAGGAACAATGAATCGAGTGGTAGATGCATTGAGTTAGAGACCACACATATTTTCGGTATTGCCTCTTCAGACGAATCTACATGAAAATATTCTAACCTTACAGCATGACGATGACTTGTACAAAGAGGTCGAGGATTTTATTGGACAAAACACAATGATGGTACCAAAATTTGAAGGATTTACGTTTGACGATGATGGATTATTGAGGTTTAAAAATTGTATTTACGTACCATCGAACGATGAGTTGAGGGGATTGATCCTAAACGAGGCTCATAGAGCAGTATACATGGTTCACCTGAGAGTCATGAAGATGAGTGAGGAACTTAAACCCTTATTCTTCTGGAAAGGAATGAAGGAAGACATAGTCAACTATGTGGCTAGATGTCTAGAATGTCAGTAGGTAAAGGCTGAACATAGACATATAGCAGGATTAATACAACCACATGCTATTCTGGAATCGAAATGGGAGGTTATTTCGATGGATTTTATTATTGTATTTCCACTAACATCAAGGAGACACGACTCAATTTTCGTAGTAGTCAACACTCTGATGAAGAGTGCTCATTTTATTCCCGTGCGTATGAAGTATCAGGCACCTGACATAGATAGAGTTTTCATCAGTGAGATTGTGAGGCTGCATGGTGTGCCTAAGAGGATTATATATGATCAAGGATTGGTGATTACTGGACGATTTTGGACTAGTTTCCAAGAGGCCTTGGGAACCCAAATTAACTTCAGTACTGGGTATCAATTAGAGACTGACAGAAAGACCGAACGAATGAAACAGACCTTGGAGGACATGTTGCGCATGTATGTGATGGACCAACAAAAGCGATGGGAAGAATTCTTGCCACTGGTATAATTCTCTTATAACAATAGTTACCAAAGCACCATTAAGATGGCGCCTTTTGAGTTTCTTTACGGGTGACCATGTCATACGCCTTTGAGTTGGGATCGACTTGAGGATAAGGTCCTGGTGGGACCAGAAGCGATCCAAGAAATGGAAAAGCAAATGAAAACAATAAGACAAAGGATTAAAGAAGCACATGATCAACAGAAGAGTTATGCCGATGTGCACCGTGTCGACCGTAGTTACAAAGTTCACGATCGAGTCTTCATGTGGGTAAAACCGCATAAGAGTTCGATCAAGTTTGGAAAGGGAGATAAACTCTCTCCTAGGTTCGTGGGACCTTTCGAGATTGTGGAGAGGAAGGGGCCCATGGACTATCGACTAGCCTTGCCTGATTCTTTGAGGCGTATGCACGGTATTTTTCACATATATGTTTTGAGACATGATATTAGTGATCCTACACATGTTATTAACATGAGTTCCTTGTAGGTATAGGATGAGGGGGCGCTCATGGCTGAGCCGATCTGCATCCTGGATCATCGCATTCGAAAACTATGGCATTGAACAATAGATCATGTCAAGGTCAAGTGGGACAACTATAGTCCACACTCGACGACCTAGGAGGATGCATATGATATGCGCCAATAGTTTCCATTTTTTGTTTGATAGATAGACTTATGATAATATGATACACATTATTTTGACACTTATATACTATGAAACTTTAGGATGAAGTTTAGACCAAGAGAGGGTGTATGTAACATCCCCCTCTTGCGCACACTAAGGAAACTTATTCTTTGAGGACACTTGCTTGCAAGTGATCCATATTATTATACTATTGGGAATTGATTATGATTATGAGGCGTTATGGGTTGATGACATGTTATTTTGCTGTATTGACCTAGACAGGTGATATTGAATCAATTCTCCTGAGTGTGCAGGATTTTGGACCTCGAGGATTTAGAGGCATCAATGGTACCCCTTAGACTCTAGATCGAGTTAGGGAGTGAACTATTGGGGGTTTGATTGTTGTATATATGGCATTTGTGCATTTGATTAGATGATATGATTATGTATACTATATCTGACATGATTCGTTGATGATGCAGGCTAACGATAGCTTGCTGACCAGACTCACATGTGGAGTAGAGGGGTCACGCACGAATACCAGAGATGTTGAGGGAGAGGTGTGGATAGCAGCCTTGCCACAACCTACTAGCACTCTTGCCATGACTCAAACTGTAGGTTAACGACTACCTAGTCCAAGAAGACCCACGATGCCGTGAGGGCCGACTGCGACAGTCACTCACGATGATTCTAAGGGGCGTGTAATAAGGCAGGGGCCTTATTCCTTAGAGGCCCTTAGTCTCCCACAAGATCACTTGGTGGAGTATTGACTCCAAGGGTTTTGATGTCTACATGTCAGTCAAGAGGTGAGTGGCACCCTTGGAGCACATAGTGTGTCCTGAAGGGCACATCGCTCAAGGGAAACAAAATGGGGCGAGTGGCACCCTTGGAGCACACAGTGCATCTTGAGGGGAACGTCACATTGATAATTAATAAATGAATGAACCTATATGGCCTTACAATGAATAATGTGATAAGAAAGATTTAAATCTATTTCCCTAATAAAATGTCACCCAACCTAGGAAAATAAAGTCTAGGTGTAGGTGAAACTTGCGATAAAAAAAATATATTTATATTTATATTTATATAAAAATAAATAAATAATAATGATAGTCATCATTAATCATGTGTCGAGAAGGGGGTAAGTAATTATTTTAATTTATAAAAAATCTTTTGGGGATAAAAATTAAAAGGGGGAAAAGGGAAATGATTGTTTTGTCACTATGCAAATAATTTTTTTTATTAATTAAAAAGGAAAAGGGGAAAAAGTTAATTTTCTACACCTACCATTTTGAGTTTTAAATAAAAAGGGAAAGAGGGAACTTTAAAAGAATTAGGAAACTAGGAAAAAGCGGGAAACATAAAAAGAAAAGGGAAACACAAGGAATAAGCAGAAAAACTAACTTAGTAAGGTATCTAGCATTTAAGAACTTTCAAAATTAAACTCAACTAGTAAATTAGTAAGGGCGTAAGTCACTAAAACGTGTAAGGGAATATGGGGACACCTAGGAGCGATTCTAGGAATGCTTTTAGGTGGGTGAGGGAAATAGGAGTAATTAATTAATTAATGAAATTAATTTATGGTGCAATGAAGGGGATGGGTGACACATGTACGGGGAGGATTTTTATGAATTAAATTATTAAACAATAAATTAAAGGGGAATTTGGGAAAGTAAATGACTTAGAAACTCTATATAAAGGAGGGAGGAGAAGGTTGATGGATCTCTTTTGGATGCGTAACGTTACACTGCAGAATTTTAGACTTGACTGACTTAGCTTGTGGGAGTTAGGATACCTAACTCGATGAGGAGTGGTAGCTTGGCCTTGCGAGGTGAGCTGGGAGGTAGCTTCTCTTTGGTTTAGTGTGCATGGCCCCTTTGCAACTCGGGGGGCTAAGGGGGAAGAAGAGTACCCCTAGCGTTGGCTGGGAGGTACCGGTGAAGTCTTTGGTTGAAAAGTGGGAGTTGCACAGAGCGCACGAGACATCAACTCAGAGCGAGCGACTTGGGCTATGGTACGCTTCCTTTATTTCTGCATGGTAGATTGTTAGTATACTTTACGCTTTTAGTTCTGTATTTTTAATTGGGTAAAGAGAATGATTGACTTAGCATTTTAATTGATGACTGAAATTCCCCCATAGCCTTAAGCTCATTGTTGATTGATTTCCTTGGCCTTCGATTCCCTGCATGTTGTGACCGTCCTATGGTTTTATTGATTTATGATGAGTTTGCGCTTCATAATTCTCCCTCGTCCCTAGCTCATCAGTCCTCGCCTGGGCAGTCGGCTAGGAGATGGATTGACGGTTGTCACTTTGGTGTTAATAGACCTATAGATCCTAATTCCCTGCCTTTCTGTGCGAGGATGATGAGTGAAGGATGTTTCTTCCAGTCGTCTACCCCTATTGATTGTTCTTGTTGACTATGGTCATTGCGCTTCTGGCGAACGATTACACTATGCCTTTTTCATCTTCGTTCCCTGCATTTTACTTTTTCTCTTTAATTATTTGAGAATGATTTTAGCTTGCGTTTGTCCCCTTGTGACAACCCTTACCTTTGTTGGGATTGTGATTTTTCCCTATGCATTTAATTTATTTGAAGGTGATTTTTCCATTTGCTTCTCTTACATCTTGCTTGCATTCTCCCTCTGTAATATTTAATACCTTGACAACAATTTACCCTTGTGAAGTCAACGATTATTTTGGTTGTTTCATTGGACAGATTTAAAGTTTGACAGTTATCAAATGGATGAGTTATTCTTTTCTCCTACATTACTAGCGACCGTGTTCATGCTATTTTCTTGACATTGATTTTATTTATTTATTTAAAAGCCAACAACTATAGTGGAGGACAACAAGATACTCTTTGATTGATAAGGATATGTATGTGCCAACAATCCTTTAGTTTCCATATCCCCGCCGAATGAAAAAAAAAGAAGAAAAATGTTTAATTATCCCTGTCTGCGTTTTTTTTTATTTGGTATCCTGACAAAACTAAAAACGTTTTTAGTTATTCCTGTCTGCATTTATATTTGGTATCCTAGCAATGGAAAAATGTTTTTTGTTATTCTTGTCTGTGTTTATATTTGGTATCCTGGCAATGGAAAAAACGTTTTTAGTGATTTCTGTTTGCGTTTATATTTGGTATCCTGGAAATGGAAAAACATTTTAATTATCCATGTCTGTGTTTATATTTGGTATCCTGGCAATGGAAAAACGTTATAATTATCCCTGTATGTGTTTATATTTGGTATCTCGACAAATGGAAAAATGTTTTAATTATCCCTGCCGACGTTTTTTCTTATTTTGATTGCCGACAATTCACCCAGCGACTCTGACTGTGTGTGTTACATATTGATTGCAAGTTTTTCTCCCTGGGTGTGTTAATAGCTTGGAGTTGGAGTTAAATAAGCATTTTTGCAGTGACAGTGTTTCTTGGAAGTTAATAGCATGAATTGGGTCATAAATTGTTACCTGGCGAATTGCCACTTGTTAATAAATTGATACCTGGTGAATTGCTAGTTGTTATGACTGCGAATTACTTGTTACCTAGCGATGTTATCCCCCTTTTTGGATTGCATTGCATTTAATCCTCACCTTTGTTGAATGCATTCTTAAATTTTATGGTGCATTGGTCATTTGATGCGTGTCTGATTGGAGGTGATTCCTGCATCTTTTGGGTACGGTTCTACAATTGACAGTGAGTTATAACTTGGGCAGATATGAATTCATTACTGACTATGTGCACATTTTTTTAGCAAATTAATAGCTGGAAGATGTAAGGGAGGGTGTTATTTCACAATAAATTCTTTAGCATTCTTAGACAACCTTTAATTAACTGCCTTGAGTAGAACAACCTCTAATTGAATAGACAACCTTTAATTGATTAGACGACTTTACTTATTTCATAGATAGTCTTTAAATTAATTTAAATTAGACTTGTCTAAATTAGTTTTAGTATTGATTAAAGTAGACTTACCAAATTGATTCGTATTTAATGTTAATTAGGTTGAAATTAATGACTAAATTGTAATGTAGAATTGTCGAATTGATTCATATTTCATGTTAATTAGATTGAAATTATGACTAAATTTTAATGTAGAATTGCCGAATTGATTGTATTTAATGTTAGTTAGATTGAAATTAATGACTAAATTGTAATGTAGACTCACCGAGTTTGATTTGTATTTAATGTTAATTTGATTGCAAGTTAAAGACTAATTTATAATTTAGACCTGTAAAATTTAGATGGGTAATCAATGCTAAAACAAATTGTAACTATTGACTAGTTTAGACTTGATGAATGGTCAGGGTGTTGGTGAAGTCATGTTTTAGCATGCGCTTCCTTCGTACAATGTTCTCTTGCATCTTGTCGCCTGATTGCTAGGGGTGTGGGTGTAGTATCCTTATCAGTTGTTTGGCTCCTAGTGCACTAGTTTTCTTGAGAACTTGGTCCCATTAGGTTACATTGTGCCAAGGTTATTGATGCATTTATCCCCTGGGGACAACATGATTCCTGACGAGGGGATCATGGTTCACCCTATTGTATAGCGTCGAATGATAACTTAGATGGAGTCGGTGCCTTATGTGTGAGTGTTGTTGAATGTTGTAAGTTTTCTTTTGGCACACGGGTTGAACGCCTTCATGCGTTTTGTTTGCGTGCCTTGAGGTTCTAGTCTTTGGTCATCAAGGCCATTGTGTCAGGAGGGGGATGTTGTCCCTTAGCTTGTAGGCGTGGTCCTGTTACATCAGGAAGGTATTTGTTTCCCCTTGTTGCTCTATGCCTGTTTCGCCCAATTTCTCTTATGCCAATGCAGGGAGTCATAGTTGTCTATTGCCTGGACTGCATGCTTGCATTCATCATCAATCATGTGGTTCAACTATTGTTGTCATAGCCTTCCTACCTAAATTCAAAAAAAAGAAAAAGAGTTGAACTTTAGCTTCGCTAGTAGTCCTAATGATGGGGTCATTACATTGTTGAAATGTCTTTTAACAGTCTGTTGTCTTCTCTTTATATTATCCAAGGAAAATGTCCTTTTCTCCTCTAAAGCCAAAAGAGATTTCATTGTTTGAGAAACATCATAAGAATTTAATTCTTCGACCTGTAGCATCAACATTAGAGAGGAAAGTTCCATCTCGGTAGGCAGAATGGCTTCTTGACCATAAACAAGATAGAAAGGAGTGAAACCAATGCTCACCTTGGTGGTAGTGCGATCTACCCAAAGGGCGTAAGTGAGGAGAGTGTGCCATTGACGAGGCTTATCTTCAATTAGCCTCTTGATAACTCTAACCAGATTCTTGTTGGTAGACTCGGCCTACCCATTACCTTGGGGATAATAAGTTGATGAGGTAAAATTTTTAACCCCCAACTTAGATAAAAATCGGGTCAGCTTAGCAGAAATAAATGCAGGACCATTATTTGTAATTATTTCCAAAGGAAGTCCAAATCTGGAAAAAATATTAGTTTCAAGAAAAGAAATCACCTGCTCATCCTGCAAATATTTAAGCGAGACAAATTCAGTCCATTTTGTAAAATAGTCTATGGTTTTCAAGATAAAGGTTGTAAAGGCATAACAGAAAGACATGCTTTCCCAACAAATTTCTGGAACTTGTTGCAAGATCTCGAAAAATTATAAGAATCATGAAATATTGAAGGCCAATAGTACCCTTTCCTGATAATTTTGAAAGCAGTTGTTTTAGCAGAAAAGTGACCTCCTACATGGATAACATAATTTGAAGAACCATGAGTCTCTTGAAACAATTTTTGTGCTTCCTCATTGTTCACACAACAAATTAACATACCATTGACATATATTCTAAATAAGAAGTCTCCTATAATGATGTATCTAGAAGATTCGAGGCCGAGCCTTCTTCTTTGATGAGTGTCTAAGTTATCTGAACATCTTTGATTTTGCAAGTAGTAAACCAAATATTTATACCAAGGATGTTCAGGCATAGGAAGGATTTGATTGTCAATGTAAAACAATTTTGATAGAGAGCTATCATGTTCATCAATTTCTTCACTCATTTTAGCATGCTGAGCTAAGTGAAGGAATACGTCATGTCCCTTGATAGTTTTAGAAGTCATGATGCTTAGATCATGCTCCTGAATCTTGGCAAGACAATGTGCAATATTTCCTGAGAGATGAGTCTGTGAGAGTAAGAACTTGACAACCTGTAAAGGGACTTTTACCAACGTATGCTTACCTAAGTTGAAGTGGAGAGATTTTTCAACATCTTTAACAAGAGATAAATCATGATTTTCAATAAAAGAATATTTAAACTCATCATCAGCCAAGATTTGAATCATGAAAGCCACTGGTTTTCATTATCTTGGTCATCATATTGAAGGAGGATAGCAAAAACTGCTTCCTCTGTGGCATTAGTATATATCATAAATTCTTTCTCAAAATCAGGCTTTGCCAAAACCGATGCGGAAGTGATTTCCTTCTTAATCCCTATGAAAGCATTTTTGACATCATCTGTCCAAGAAAAGGAATGCTATTGCTTAAGGAGATTGTGAATTGGATTGACCATTACAGAAAATCGAGAACAAACCTACATACGAAGTTAATAACACCCATAAAATCTTGAACCTCCTTCTTGGAAGTAAGAGCAGTAAGATTTAGGATAGCAACAATCCTATCAGGATCTATGCTTATTCTTGAATCTGAGACAATGTGTCCAAGGATATTACCCTTGGTAACGCCAAAAATAGAGTTAGAAGAATTTAAAGAAATTCCAAATTTTATGCATCACATGAGAATCTTTCTAAGATGACCAAAATGATGTGATCGATTTTTAGAATACACAGTTAAGTCATCAAGATAAATTTGAATAATTTTACCGATCAAATCGTCAAAAGCTATTTGCATATCTCTTTGAAAAGTAACACCTGCATTAGATAAGACAAAAGGCATACGTTCATAAGAAAAAGTGCCCCAATGAGTAATACAAGTGGTTTTAAATTTATCTGCCCTTTTCACCTTGATTTGATTATAACCAGAAAAATCGTCAAGTAAGGACATCATCTGTGACCCTGCAACTTGCTGCAAAATCATTTCCATATTAGGGAGAGGAAAATGGTCTTTAACACTGGCCCTATTCAATGTGCAAAATCAACGCATAATTTGATCTAACCTTTTTATTTTCGAATGGGAACCAAATTATAAATCCACTCAACATACTTAACAGGGAAAATTATCCCAGCGTTGAAGAGTTTTTCCAACTCCTTCCGAATAGTTGCCTCCAGTGCATGGTTAATGGGTCTATGTTTTTTCCTAACTGGTTTTATGCCTCCCTTGATAGGAATGGAATGTTGTATAACCATAGGATCAAAACAATGAATATCCTCATAGGACCAAGAAAAGACATCTTGAAATTCACCAAGCAACTTAGTGAACTTCAATTTTTCTTCTTCAGAACATTGGGCAGCTATTTTAACGTTCTTTGGATACTTGGGTGTTCCAATGTTCACTCATCCATTTGGCGCCTTTTACCTTCTTGAGAAAAA
Organism: Picea sitchensis; assembly: GCA_010110895.2. Lineage (NCBI taxonomy): Eukaryota > Viridiplantae > Streptophyta > Pinopsida > Pinales > Pinaceae > Picea > Picea sitchensis. Next base: position 13,874 of record SNQJ01S0097679.1, on the reverse strand, counting down.
TTCACAGTGGTGCTAGATTTTCTAGCTAATCCCCATCCTTTCATGTGACCACGACGATGACCACTCATCAACCAAGATGACTCTTCACGAATTTGCATTTCAGATTTTATGCTGCGAGTCACCCCAACTCTCCCAACTCGCAATATATGAATTAGAGAATAGCGATGTTCTAGCTCCTCCCTTAACCTTCAATGATGTAACCACATGCCTAACTTCCAAGCACTTCGTGACTTCACGCATCGAATATTCTGCTGTGGTTTTCCTCGATTCTCCCAACTCCTGAAATCTGAAGTGGTGCCTAACAATGCTAGCTCCTTCCCTTCTCTTCCGATGATGTGACCACTGGCTGTGACCATACGCAAACCAAAAATGTGCTTCATGTTTCGTGAACTCGTGAAGTTCGTCATGCCTGATCAACGGTCCATGATCCTCAGTGATCTGATGACCCAGATCTCTTCTTCATGCTTTGAGATTTTGTGAATCATGATGTCGGAGGTTGTCTCACCTCCCTTATTCCAATTCCCAAACTTGCGCTTTCGTTAGATCAATGGTCCACGACATTCTTCGATCTAATGGTCCATCTCCTCTTCGCGAATCAAGATTTTTCATTTCACGATGTCGGAAGTTGGCTTACCTCCCTTCTTGTGATTTCTAAAATTGCAGTTGCGTCAGATCAATGGTCCATATCTCTATGTGATCCAACGGTCTAGATATCCTCTTTGTGTTTCATGATGTCAGAAGTTGGATCACCTCCTTTCTTCCATTTCCCTATTTCCAAACTCATGCTTGTGTCACTAGCTCCGTTCTCGATATGACCTTGGGCGATGATCTCATGTGACCATGAGATTGCAGGCACGTCCAAAGGTGGTTTGAAATCAAACTACTTTTCGCCCTGCAATTTACCTCGAGCCTCCACGTGTCCTTTCTCCAAAACCATGGTTTTAATTGTGGCTTTCCCTTAACTTATTAAATTTCACACACCTTTAATCCCCACAATGTGATCGGACCTTCAATCTCACGATCTTGATGGTGCTCCTGAATTGACGGTTCAGATCTATCCTCTCATGTTCTGCGGATAAAATCTAACCTTCCTAAATCAATGGTTGTGATTTATATGTGATGCATATTTGCCTTGGATTAAATCCAACAACTCTCCATCTTTTCTTATCCTATGCTTCCACTTAAAAGTGATCCAACGGTCGTTGTCGCTCCTCCTCCTGATTTTCTGATCTCTCTAACTTAGAAGGTTTTCTAAGTGTTCAAGGATCTCAAACTTTTCTCCTCCTGTGAGTCCGTCTCTTGGACCTCGTCTGCGTTTCTAAGAATGTTATCTCTTGTGATCTTTAGCAATGAATTTAGCCTCAGCCCTGGCACACACTTGCACTCTGCATGCAACTCTGCGCTATTCCTCTTGAGCTTGTAGAAAGCAATTCCTAATGCTACCATCCTTTCTTTCCTGTTTACCATCATTTTTTTTCCATCATTGCTGCCAATATTCCATCCTCTCCATTGTTCTTGCCATCAATGACAAGAACATTCTGTCTGTAAACATGCCATTGTTGCTGTTGTTCTTTCCTATAAACATACCATTGTCGTTGATGTTCTTGCCATCAATGACAAGCACACTCTGCCTGTAAACATGCCAACAAGACCTAACATAGGGATTATCAAAATTCATGGATGATTTGAGTGTGAAGGAGATTCGAGTTAGACACTATGACAAACCAACTCAAACAAAGAGATGCCAAGGTAGCAGAACTAGAAGATTAGGTGAATAGAAAATAATTATGTTTGGCACAAATCAATGCTGCTAAAGAGGAAGCTGAGAATGAAGAAAATAAAATGAAGGAAAGGGTGAAAGAGAGACCAGCCATGAAAGGAGCTAAGCATACCATTTAGGACGATATATCTAACACAATTTTTAAGAATTGGTCTTATTTTACCATGGTGCAGGATGACCTTGATCTAATCAACGTAGTCTTCAAAGACATAAAAGGAACAACAAATGAGTTGGAGAATAAACATGATTTGGTAGTTGATATAATCAAGTTCTTGAATATCACAACTAAAGAGGAATTCAAGGATTTTCAAGTCAATAACAAAATTAACATTGTAATGGATGCTAAAAGAGTCATTACAAAAAGGATATTGTTGCAAAATGAAAAAACAAAGTGCCATGAGCTTATGAGGGAAATCCCTACTTTTAAAAAGATGTTCAGCGATGTCATCAAGCATGGATTACCATTGTTGTGGAATGTAAATGGGGATTTATATCCAATGAAAAATTATCAAAACCTATTAGAAGACATGATAAATAGTGACAACAAGTTTGAAAAGATTGATGGCACTTTGAAGGGGCAAGATGTAGTAGAATTGTTGGCAGTGGATTTTGAGTTGTTGCACAATCTGAAAAATGATTTTAAGGAAATTACCTCTGCCATTTTATGAGAAATAAATCGATTTGGATGAGACAATAATAAACTTGAATGATCATAACTATATGATGGGAAAATATTGGAAAATAACATGTCAATTTGCTAAATTACCATTGGGAAGACAAGGCGAATCAAGTGGCACTTGCCCATCTCCCTAAGGGAATATTTTACTGAGTAATTTTTCATGTACATTGATTTTTACCAAGGTAAAAACCTTTCAATATTAAATAAGAAGTAATACGTTTCAAGAAGTGTTTTTTGTGTACAATTGTATCTGCAAAGGAGAAACAAGGTGCATTATTGTTGGGGCAACAATTTTTGGAATCAAAGTGTAACTTGTTCTCAAGTTTTCCAGATCAACATAGCTCACAAAGGAAGAGAAAAATTATGAGAAGAGGACATAGGGACTGTAGAGATTCATTCACCATGGTTGTATCAATCTGTATTTTTGTATTGTACTCCATTGTAAACTCCAAGTAAATTCATACCTATTCTTTAGAGGTTGTAGATCTGATTTGCTCATTAACATAATCCTTATGCAAGAATTAGCATCACATTCATTGTGAATGTATGGTGTTTTTCATGTGATTGAAATTGAGTTCATAATAAATGACCAATTTCTTTCCCTTGTATGTTTGATATGATTGAATGAATGCATAAATATTATGTTATCATTGAATGTATTAAGGATGGATTTGTCCGAAGTGTTTTATGAAGCTATAATAGGAATACCTTGTATGTTTTATTCTATTGTTATTTTGAATCCATCCATCCATCCCCTTTAAATTCCAAATTCCTGATACATATGGTAATTGCAGGTGTGTTAAGACCTAGGTTTTCATTTTCATATGCCCTGGTTTCATGTATTTTTAAGCATTTTTCCCTTTATGCATTTTTTTTCATTTACAAAGAAGTTTTTAACCTTTATGCACAATAGAGGGTTTTTGGTTTCAAAATGAAAAACTGAAGTATGAATATATGTAAAATGATAAAATGGAAACTCTACAAATTTTATCACTCAATTTGGAGGTCATATGATTCCTAGGTGTGCAATTTATAATAATCTAGTTTTACCCTCCATTTTATAAAAGGTATTGAATTTGGGTTTTAGGTAGAAGTCTTTTTTCATTTCAAAATGCACTCTAGATAATATAGATAGATTCATAATGTTATTAACTTCACCCAAACACTTAGATCACTAAATTTGGAACAATATAGAAGCGACTTGCATTTCCATTAGGGCACTTTCTACTGATTTGGTCTCTCAATTTACAAGGTAGATTTTGCCTCTTTTACACAACAATCACTTTTATGTTCGCAAACACAACACTAAATATGTAGACATGTGTAAAATATTCTAAGACACCCTTAGAAACCTTAATCACTCAAATTAATGGTGTGTTAAGACTCGGGTGTGCATTTTTCATCATGCCTCGGTTTGATGCATTTTTAAGCATTTTTCCCTTTATGTTTTTTTGTTTTGCATTTACAATAGAGTTATGTATTTAGAAAAATTATTCACATATGAATGGTGTTCATAGGAAGATGAATGAAAATGGATGTTGATCCATTGTATAAGATGGATGTTGACACCATAACTTCAACCAACCTCTATTTAATGATTCTTACTTTTTTATATTTAACATTCATTTTAATATCTCATGCTTCTCATATTATAAGGTAACATTTTAATATGCCATACTTCTTATATTTTGGCAGGATGATCATGGAAAGACACGAGCCTCGAAGTAGGTAAACGACTAACAATATCCATTTCCATTTAAAGTCAATTTTATTATTGTTTTATAATTGAATTAACTTGTTTTTTTGTTGATATATGTAGTTGTCGACACCTAATGTAATTCTTGACAATGTGGGAAACAATGACAATATAATTGAATTGAACCTGATTAAGACAATTAAAAGGACTATGAGAAAAAAAAAACATTGAACTTAGTGAATTGTGTCTGGGTGAACCAACAGAGGAGAACACAGAAAAATGTCAAGTTTTGATGGAGGAGACAAAACGATCTGTGGTAAGCACCATCTTTTAAAAATGTTATTTATCAAACATGTTCATTTATGAATTTTATTTCGCTACTTTTATATGATATGGTTAAAATTTGTTTTCTTTTTATAGGATTTATTAAAAAAACTTTAGTATCTTGTTTTCTTTAGAGGATAATGTTGGTACTAGCGATGCTCAAACACCGCAACATCCTACCATAAGCCACATACCCAAGAGGCTCTTTGTCTCTCCACATGTGGTTGAAAACCCTGTGACTGAGACAAATGAAACTTATGGGGCCCATGACACACCCTCGACATAGTTCACGCTAGACCAAGCACTTGATGGTGAAGGTGAGGCAATTGGTGATTCTAGAAATTGCTTTCCTGGACCGTCACGTGCTACCAGCAAGGGAACACTTCCTTTTATATTTTTTGTGGATGAGAACATTATTCCAATCAAGATACAAAAAATCCTAGGTATTTATGAATGTCTTAATTATTTCCCATTATCTAATTAAACATACACATCTACGATTATTTTCAATTAATGATCATATTTTTTTGCGGGAAACATCTTTTGTAAGCATATGAATGACAAGGAATTAGATATTTTTGGTCCCACCATTCACACACAGTGGAATGCTCAAAATCCAAATTTGAAAAAGGATCTTATTGACCACTTGGTTGATGTTGGAACATGCATAATTTTGATCTTTTGAAATTTTGATTTTGCCTCTTAGAAATAAAGTTTTACCCAAAAAAGAAAAAAACTTAGAGAATTATCCTGGGAATTCGACCTTCGAAGGATTTCTATCATGCTACATCCAAAACTCCCAAACACTGAACAAACAAAGTACTTAAGGTTAACTCAATGTTTAAAACATGATTAACTGAAACATAAAAGTGCTTAATAAGAGATTAACTTCAATGTGAATTCAACCTTCGGGAGATTTCATCCCTCTTACATTCAAAACCTCCGAACCCGAACTATCGAATTGTTAATGATGTTTATGATTGGCTAAATTTAACGATTTGAGTAATTATTGTGATTTTCCAGGTGATAAATTCCATCAGACTTTTTAATAATCTCTCTGAAAACAGATCTATACGAAGACCGATAGATTTTATAAATCTCTTCGACTTTCAAAATCATTTTACCATTTACAATTAACAATTTTTCATTTAGTGAATAGCTTAAAGACTTCTCTTTTTACATGTAGGCTAATCTTATTTCATTAAGGATTATGGCGCCATGAAAAGTTTCAAGGGAGCTCAATAGACCAGATTTCATAATCTAGCAGAATGCTAAACCAGTTTGGAAGCTAGATAAACTAAGAAAGGGATCAAATATGGCAGAGTAGGGATAAATAAACAAAAATGGGAGAAATAATATGTATAGCACAAACCCCCTAAGTGATAAATCCCTGAAGTGAGAGATTTGGTGCCACATGTCCATTTGATTTGGACGGTTGAGAGTTCCTTCGGAACTCTGAGCTTCAGGTGTTTCGATATGCATAACATCACAAACCTTCCGGAGTGATAAGTTTCTGAAGTGAGAGATTTGGTGTCGCGTGTCCTTTTGATTTGGACGATTGAGATTTACTCTGGGACTCTAAGATTTAGGTGTTCTGAAATGCAGAATAGCAAAAAACTTCTAGAGTGTTAAGTATCCGAAGTGAGAGATTTGGCGCCGTGTGTCCTTTTGATTTATACGGCTGGCTGAGGTTTACTTCGAGATTCCAGGCTTTAGGTGTTCCGAGATGCACAACAACACAAACCCTCGAAGTGCTAAGTTTATGAAGTAAGATATCCAATGCCGCATGTCCTTTTGATTTAGACGAATGATATTTACTTCGAGACTCTAGGCTTAGGGCGTTCCGAGATGCATAAATTGCAAAACTTCAGGAGTGAAGGATCTCCAACCACATGTCCACTTCAATCAATGATATAGATGAACTTCGGGATTCATAACTTCAGGAATTATTTACTCAACACTGTTTTCTTCCTCTCAAAATATGAGGTCACCAAATATGGGGATCATCTAACACGTGTCCCTTGCTTGGATCGATGGATAGGCAATTGCATGAAGTTTGCTATGTATTCTCTACATGTGACTGAGAGCTGTGACCTCGAATTAACCTTTGGGAGGTTATCTCACTTTGCACGATTGATAGTCATGTTTTAATGGACAATGGAGATCAGCGACCGAGAATGATTGCGGGGGGAAAAGTTGTGCGGGGGTTAATTTCGAAGGGTGGTCCCACAATTTAAACCATGGTTTTCTCTCGGGGGTACGTGGCATCACTAGGTGCATTGTGGGGTGAAAGGTGAGTTACCTCAAAACCACTTGCTCGCACCCCCACAAAATAGAAAAGTATAAAAGGTCTCAACACCTTCCCTCCATCGACTCTATATTTCACCCTCCAGTCTATCACACTCACTATATGTCACTTACCCCATGTATCCCTACCACCTACATCCTCACATCCACTCATCTCACCTCCTTATTGGACACTTATCCCCACGTCATCCTATTCGTGAATGATTACTCTTCCTTGTAACTATTAGCCATCCCATAACGAGCCAACGCTGAGCTACTTGTCCAATTACCACCCCCATATATTCAACTACAATTCTTTATCACAGTAAACGGATTTGAAGGGACAGATGGAAACAAAATCAGATGGAAAAGACAGTAAGCCAATGATTGTGGTGATCTTAGTGGACATGTGTACCCAGTTCAAAGAACAAAGGAAAATGAGTGCATCTGCGAGCAAATGAAGAGATAGATGAAGTTCCAACACATCAAATCATAACTCAACAATATCTGGATGTTATTATTTCATTTGGATGGTATTATATTGTAGTAAGTCCAATTGTTTTTAGTTGAGACAATTTTTGTATAAATAGATAGATTTTAGATCTATTCCAAGCTGCTTCTTGCCGAATGTAAAAGAGAAAACTTTTTTAATATTAATACAAGTGCAGACAGACAGAGATTCAAAGTTTCGTTCAATTTGAGTTATGCGTTTCCTCTATGTTTCCATCTCTATGAATTTCTTTCTATAGTTCTTTAAGAGTGAATGAGTGCAATTTAGTACTACATCTACTGTGATCATAATATATCAACAATTCATTCAGTAACAAATTTTCCTCTATTATTACTATAAGTAAAACAAGACCTGTGATCTATGTGAATTATTGAAACAAGACCTGTGATCTATGTGAATTATTGCATCTTTATCTCCTTTTCAAGGGTGCATCTTCTACTTTTCTTCTACTGCAAACAAGGTGAGACTTATTTTTAATTGACACCTGACTTTGTTTTAACAGTTTTGTAAATCATTTCTACATCATTTGACATTGTAATTGCGACTTAGATAACGAGATACAACCTATGTATTGTCTTATTATTAATTTCATTTAAAGATTATTTCTCAGAAAACAAAAGGTAGAAGAAAGCACTTACAAAACATTTGATTTAAAATATTTGATGCTAGACATTATTCTTTGAGCCTAGAATCAATCTCAAGAACAACATCTTTTTGGCGCTACTGTCGGGGACAATTTTGAAGGTCTATATATTCACTGGGGTATGGAAAAGATTATATCTATTCCTTGATGGTGAACAAGGGATATACATTCAAATGGCTTTGATCATTCACCTGGAGACTCCTTGGTTCGAAGACTCCACATGAGTCACTGACAACTCCACTGGTTTCAAAATGTCAGGTTCTTTCGCTGCTCGGATTGCTGCGAGGTTTTCTCCTTTGGACTTTACAATTTTTTTTGGTTTTCCAAACGTTGTTCCTGATATTAAAGAATGAGGATATTATATTCCTAATTTTAGAGAGGATAAAGATGATAATCCTGCACAACACTTGTTCGAGTTTCATAAGCTTATGGATCAACTAGATATTCATCATGAAGATGTTTTGATGAAACTATTTATTTTCAGTCTGGGAGGATATGCTTGTCATTGGTAGAAGCCTCTTCCTCCTTTCAACGTCTTAATGTTAAAATAATTTCATGCTTCCTTCCATAAGTATTGTAGGAGGATCTATCCAGTTGATTTTCTTTTTGAATACTGTTTCAATTTAGATTTCGTAGAACAATATTGTAAAGATAATCAATTTTCTAATGAAAAATCAGAACATGACAACAATTATACTCAACTATATGAAAAATACTTTGAAGTAAATCTGGAAGAAGTTTCTTGCAATAGTAAGAACCAATACGACATGATTGCAAATGAATAAATCTTTGCAGAACCTCCATTCTTTCAAGTAGATCAAAGACAGGATGAGGAATCTTCTGTTGATCTAGATCCTTGTGAAGGCCAATGGCTTATTGAATACCATAAGCAATCATCTCTTGGAGAAGATGATTTTAGTAATGATACTGACAATAGAAACGATACTCTAAGTGCATTTTTCATTGTACCAAATGTTCATAGTAATTATTGTCATGATCAAACTACTGTTCTAAATTCTTATTTTGATCAAGCTACTATTATTTAGTCATCATTACTAGATCATCAAGAAATGGAAGTTTTTGAAAGTCCAAGTTCATAAATTTTGTATAATCAACCTATTTATGATGAGTATCTAGATGATGAAGAAGAGAATATTTCTTTCCCAACATGCATGGAAACATATAATAGTTCTCCTTTGTTTGATAACTATGATGAATGCAATCTTGAAGTTGATGAGAAACAAATTATTTCTTTTTCTTCAGAGAGTTCACTTCAACAAGAAAATTATCAGTTGCACTATAAAATAAATTATCCTGTGTATGACAACGATGAAGAATATTATTGGAAAGGTGATGAAGGAGATAAGGAGGGGCTACTGGAGAAGTTGGTCTCTTCTTATTTCTTAGCAACTATCAAGCAATAGACTAGTGAGCCTCAATATGATATTCTGGAGCCAGAAAAAGAAAAGATCAATAGTGGAGAAAGTATGCAAAGGCATTTCATGCAATTTGGCTAACATGAAGAGGTATCGGTTGAATCTAAAAAGTATTTATCTTTTCATGATCCAGTGGTTGTTTGGTTGGAGTATATTCTTCAAGAGGTCCAAAATTTTGCAGCGTTTTGTGTGCAACCAAACTTCAATAGTAAGTGCAAGCTACCTGTTCATTCTTTGTTGCAAAAAAAATATTATTTTTTCATTCCTTCATCCAACATAAAACAAGGTATGTTAAGCAATCCACAAGTTGCATTGCTCCATTGGAAATTCCATATTACTTGATCAATGGAATTTCACCTGATTAGTGTAGGGCCAATGTATATAAACAAGTTTTCCAAAGCAACATTTCATTTCATCTTTCTAGTTCAACATTTTATTTTAGTTCAGTAGTTTGGTTCTCATTTTGACATCCAATATGGTTTAGTTTTTAGGCATTATGACTCCATAGCCGAATGACAAGGTTCAGAGTTTGACAGGGTTAATTTCAGGTCGCATAAGGATGAAGGCATGTGGTCTATTGTTCTTTTCCTTTTGTAGAATAGATCTTGTTGAACATGAGATGAGGCTAAATAAAAGCTCGACACTCATTTTTCAAGCATTTGATTTCTCTAAAAACATGTGATAAATTAATAATCTTCCTTGTTGAAAGTTCAAAAGGAAAATAAGGTATGAGTCCCTACTCTTCCTATAGTTCAAATAAAATTTAAAATTTCTTTTCAAAATAAATGTGAAGGAAGTTTTTCTCATGATAATATTATCACCTGAATTAAAAATCAGAGATGTATAAAATTATAACTAGAAGTGTCGTGCTGATAAATTCTAAATCCATCTCTGAAATGAAAATAAAAATAATAATAAATAAATTCGAAGGAAGTCTAAAATAAATACAAAAAATCGTGAGGGATTAGGATATTTCGTTTCAGATCCTTTGAATCTTTGATTTGGTTATTTTTACCTATCCCCAGATTTTTATCCATTTCAGATTTTATCTTTCCTTTCTCTTCCTTTTAGTCTTCATAGAAATAAAGAGACTCAACTTGACTCTGAAAACTTAAAAACATATTTTAAAAACAAGATTAGGCGAACATATTTATGTTCCTTTGATTTTAATTGAAAAAGTATGTCTATGCTAATCCTGATAATTTTCTCTCTTATATAAGACTTTAAACTAACTAATTCTCTCAAGGTTGACCCTTAAAAAATTTTAAATTCCCCCAAAAGTTTCTCCTATAGGTGAAGGTGTATCGAAAATTGGAAGAAAGTTAGTTTCAGAGTATTCTTAAAACTGTTGACAGACCTTCGTTTTAGTCTAAAGATTTGAAACAAATTATCATCCCTTGTATGTTACATACACATTGATTGCCCCGACTTCAAAATATCAAAATATAAGACAGTTGGTGAAAGGAAATTCATAATTTGATTTCCCCCATCTTTTCCAAAGGAGATGATCAAAGGAAATTCATATATTGATTTCCCTCATCTCAACAAAACACAATTTTGTTAATTGAAGTGGTGAAAGGAAATTCAATGGGAGAAGTAGATAACTTCACCAGGGTACTGAATAGGCTCGCTGGAAGTGAAGCAATATCTAGGATATCTGTAATGTTTTCATGCATATCTATATATCATAATCTATTGTCTAAATTATCTTTCTGATGATTCTTTACATCCTAAACCAACTAGGGATTCCCCAAATAAATATGTTACAATTGCTTAACCTTGAAGCGAACAAAGTCCATCAAAGATGATATTTTGGTTAAAATTATTTTGATTATCTTAAACAATTCTGAAATCAATTTTAAGAAAAATAATTTTTTAGTAACCTAACTTGAGATCAATCATTAAGTATGTTTTGGAGATTTTTGGACTTGGATAATTTTTTTTTCTATGTATGATTAATTCTTAAATAAAATTAGAAAATGTTTTTCAAAAAGTGATAATGACTCCATTTACCCAATAAAGGCACTTGGTACACTGTTCTTTTGTGCCTCAAAGGGAGCCACAATCCCCATATGGAGCCTATGTTAGAACACGCATAATTTTGAGCTTTTGAAATTTAGAATTTGCCTCTTAGAAATAAATTTTTACCCAAAAAATAAAAAAACTTAGAGAATTATTCCAAGAATTCGACCTTCGGAGGATTTCTATCATGCTACATCCAAAACTCTTGAATGTCAAACAACCGAAGTACTTAAGGCTAACTCAATGTTTAAAACATGATTAATTGAAACATAAAAGTGATTAATAAGAGATTAACTTCTCCGTGAATTCGACCTTCAGGAGATTTTTACCCTCTTACATTCAAAACCTCTGAACCCCGAACCGTCGAATTGTTAATGATGTTTATTATTGGATAAAGTTAACGATTTGAATAATTATTGTGATTTTCCAGGTGATAAATTCCATCAGAATTTTTAATAATCTCTCTGAAAACAAATCTATACGAAGATTGATAGATTTTATAAAGCTCTTCGAATTTCAAAATCATTTTATCCTTTTACAATTAAAATTTTTTCATTCAGTGAAGAGATTACATACTTGTCTTGTTACAAGTAGGATAATCTTATTTCCTTAAGGATTATGGCACCACGAAAAGTTGCATGGAAGCTCAATAGACCAGATTTCAGAATCTAGCATAACACTAAACCAGTTTGGAAGCCTGAAAAAATAAGAAAGGGACCAAATATGGTAGTGAAGGGATAAATAGACATAAATGGGAGAAAGAATGTGTACAAAAAATCCCCCCGAAGTGAGAGATCTGGCGCCATGTGTCCTTTTGATTTGGACGGCTGAGAGTTACTTCAGAACTCTGGGCTTCGGGCATTTCGAGATGCATAAAATTGGAAACCTTCCGGAGTGCTAAGTCTCCGAAGTGAGAGATCTGGCGCCACGTATCCTTTTGATTTGGACGACTTAGATTTACTTCGGGACTCTGGGCTTTGGGCATTCCGAGATGCACAACAACACAAACCTTCTAGAGTGATAAATATTTGAAGTGAGAGATCTAGTGCCGCATGTACTTTTGATTTAGATAGCTGAGATTTTCTTCGAGACAATGGGCTTAAGGCGTTTCGAGATGCACAATAGCACAAGTGCCCAAAGTGCTAAGTTTCTGAAGTAAGAGATCTGGCGCCGTGTGTCCTTTTGATTTAGACGACTGAGATTTACTTTGGGACTTTGGGCTTTGAGTGTTATGAGATGCATAACATCACAAACCTTTCGGAGTTCAGGATCTCCTCCCACATGTCCAGTTCGATCAACAGTATAGATGAACTTTGGGCTTCGAAACTTCAGGAGTTCTTTACTTAGCACTGTTTTCTTCCTCCCAGAATACGAGGTCAACGAATACGGGGATCGTCTGACATGTGTCCCCTGCTTGGATCGACGGACGAGAAATTGCATGAAGTTCATCTGCCTTCTCTACATGTGACTAAGAGATGTGACCTCGACTTAACCTTTGGGCACTTATCTCACTTTGCAATATCGACAATCATGTTTTAATGGACCGTGGAGATCAACGACCGAGAACGATTGCGAGGGGAAAAGTTGCGCGGGTGTTGTTGGGAAATAATACCCTACAGACTAACAAGATAGGGCTAAACTTGCATGCAGATCATGACCTTAAAGAAGTCACTTTTAACCCATCACCCCAAAACTAAAACCCCTTTTTCACATACAAGTATGGATAGGACCTACTAACCTTTTTCCTGATGTTTGGTGTAGATCTTCTGTTGTGCTTTGTCTGCTTTATTACGCTGCTCCTTCCAAAAACAATCCTGCAATCAAGACAAAACACTACGCATGCATGCTATTTTTCTACTTTAGGGTTAGAGTTTAAGCATAAATCGAATAAATCATACAAAACTCACGCATTGGGACGGGAAAAGTATTCTTTTATTAATCTCAAGATGAATCAACTTACAATAATGATAGAGATCGACCACCGCTCCTTGATCCTGATCCTGGGCTCTTCCTCTTCTTTGTCCTCCAACTGCTTTGCTTGAATTCTCCTTAGGCTTGAGGAAAGGCTAAAGGGTTGGGACAAACGGATTCGAAAATTGGGCAGAGTTTCTTTGCTATCCTTTTCCTCCTCCAAATAGTACCCCTACCCCTTATTTTATAGGCTAGAAGGAGCTAGGGTTTTGGATGAACTCTCAGCCATGCATGGCTAGGATTTTCAGTTAACTGACCCATAGATTTTTGTCCCGTCGACAACTTTTCTATTTTTCATGATTCTGAAGGTAAATGCGGGCTGTAGTGGGCCTGCTAGCATTTTCTTTTAGATACATGCGGGCTGTAGTGGGCCTGCTAGCGTTTTCTTTTAGATACACGCGGGCTGTAGTGGGCCTGCTAGCGTTTACACGTGGGCTGTAGTGGGCCTGCTAGCATTTACTTTTAAAAATGGAGTTTTTAGAAGAGTTGTTCAGTAGTTTTTGGCAAAGAAGGGATATGAGTTGGC
>SNQJ01S0097678.1:0-34289 GCA_010110895.2 Picea sitchensis | reverse complement strand
AAAGTAAGTGGTGTGATCTTTAATATGGATTTCCTTCCCCCCCTTAACTTTAGATCTAGGGGCCTGTTAGATTGTGTATGTTAGAGGCATGCATGAAAGTAAGGTATTCTCAAACCCATGCTGGTTCTGATCTTACCGACAAGTTCTGATCTTAGGTGAGGTCCTAAAATAAAGGTCACGAGAAGAATACACCACAAACAAGGAAATCAAACTCCCTCTTTCGATTGAAGTTCAAAAGGATTGTAATGTCAACGTAAACAAGGCTTAAGATTGAGAGAGACAAAGACACTCTCAACCCTACCTTCCTTTCAAGGATAGGCCAAAGTGAGTCGCCTATTTGGAAACAAGATAAACCTCTTTCATGAATCAGATCAAGGCTCCCACCATTGGTGTATAAATGTGCCTTATTGAGCTATTGTCCTTCCTTTTCAACCTTGGAGATACAATACTCAAAACCTATTAGCCTTCATTACTATCTATAAACATAAACTAACCAATTTGTATGTAATCAATGCATCAAATTTTTACCAATTACCACCTCTTTCCAAAGTTTTCACAATGAGTTTATGTAATGAAGTGGTACATTAGCCCATCATAAATAAGAGGTCCACTAACTATTTGTTGGGCCCGAGATATGATCAATTTTATGATAGTTATTAGACACTTTTTCCAAATGTACATATGTGATTTTCATATTTTGAAGGAGCTTTTTGAAGAATTTTATGCTAAAACAGTATGATCTACAACAGGTACATATGATTCTTGTTTAATGTTGATATTGAGTATAATTCATCACGTTTTTATGCTCCCAAGGATCTGATTCATGTTTTTTGGTGTTGCAGGGCAAAAACACATCACGTTTCTGCTTTCGACACTTAGTCAGGTACTCCTTCCGGCACTCAGTCCGGTACTCGATCCGACACTTCATTCAGCACTGCGTCTTGCACAAAAATGATGAGCAATTTGGTGGTTATGGTATTGGCGGCCAGTGGTGGGCGAATCATGAACATGGGTTTTTCTCATGCTTGCCCCCTCCAACTACTGAACTCCTGACAACTCAGTTTTGGTTGTTAAATAGAGTGATTATTGGCCCACTTCGTTTGAGTAGTTAGGGCATCATTTAATGTACTTTGCCGAATTTAGAAGTGGTTCGACCCTTCAGATAATTGTTCAGGAAGTAGAAGAACCGGTGTGATAGGAAAAACACAATTTTACTTTTTTTTGCTATTTTTCCCTTCCAGATTATATAAAAACTGTGTTTTTGAGTTTTTATGGTGAAATCAAATTGCCGAGTTCATGGTGTGCTTTTAGGAAGTGAGCACGACATGCTGGGGGGCCCACCAACAATCTGGTAACTGTTCTTTATGTTGTTTATGCATTTTATAGTTTAGTTGTTCTCTTTATTTCCTATACATGCATTATCATTTTGTTAATTAGTTTGTTGTTGTAGTTTAATTGCTTTAACTCTCTTTTGTAGGTTAGTATGAAGGATTGTGTTAGCATGCATTGATCTTGTAGTTAGGAACAAATTTGCAAATTCCTAGACTAACCCCGTGTGCAATTAGATATTAGATTATGTTTTTGTTTATGATTTTAGAATCAAATTTAAAACCGAGTTTTAAATAGAGTAGAATAGGGTTTTAATTTGAGTTTTATTTAACAAGGATTTGATGGATGGATAGGATTAATTTCAGTTTTTAATTATAGATTGCTTATTTCATTTTTATGTAGATCTTGCTTAATTAGTTGTTGATTGTTAGGAAACTAATTTGCAAATTCCTAGACTAACCCCGTGGTGCAATTATATATTAGATTATGTTTTTGTTTATGATTTTAGAATCACCCTAAACAAAGCCTTAAATAGAGTAGAACATGGTTTTAATTTGAGTTTTCTTTAACAAGGACTTGATGGATGGATATGATTAATTCTGAAGCTTTTAACTATAGATTGCTTATTTCATTTTTATGTAGATCTTGGTTAATTAGTTGTTGATTAACAGCTTTGTTAGTTTAATTTTAATGTCAAGGTTTTAATTTATGTTAAGCATTTTCCTTATTGTAATTTTGAATTGTTAAGATATATATAACATAGTTTCATTTATGTAATTTCTTCCTAGAATTATATTGCAATTATATTTTTAGTTAATGATTGAATTTAGTATGAGTTTTGCTTACATAGCATAGAAGTACACCATGATTCAAATATAGTGTTGGTGGTTGATAATTCATGAATATGCAAGGTAATTAACATTGTTTCCTTTAATGCATAAATTTCATTGAATTGTTAACCATACCTTTCACTTCTATATTCTAGGATCAAGCATTGAGTTTATAACGGCTTGAATTATCCTTTGCTGTCAAGGGCCACCCTAGATATCATATGACACCGTAGACATTCACACAACCACCAACACTATATTTGAGTTTCATAGATTAGAAGACATAGTTCTTTGCTTTTGTAGATTAAAAGATATAGTTTCTTGCTTTGATAGATCAAAATATAGTTTCTCAGCTTCATAGACTGTAATATAGTCTCTAATGAGGATAGATGTCTCTTTGCTTTGATAGATTATATATTAGCTTGCTTATCATAGATTAAAAGGTTAGTTGTTCAACCTTCCTGCTTCAATCAAATAGATTTTCTTTAAGAATTAGAAACAGGCCTTTGAAGCTCTGAATTAAGCATCATAGTCCACTTGCCTTTTAGGCTAGATAGCTGTTCAATGAGAAGTTTTATTTTGATTACCTGCAGTAGAAGGTCTTAGGAGTAGCTAGTTGCTTACATTTTGTTTTAATAGGTTAGCTATTGTTTTGCTTACTTGTTTACCTGTTTTAATAGGTTAGCTAGTTGTCTCTTCACTTGTTTACTTGCTTTAATAGAATAGTTGCTTGTTTGTTTATTCACTTGCTTTCATAGGATAATTGCTCATTGAATTTAGGTTGGCAAGTTAAACTAGTTTGCTTTTTGTTATTTGCTTATTGTTATGCTTTACTAGTTGCTTTTGCTTATTGTTATGAACTAGTTTGTTTTTACATAGCTCTTTTACTTGTCCTCTTAGAACTATCCATCGATCCTGGTCCAAAAGTACTTTAGGTTACATAGTTTAAAGTTGCTTAGCAGGGTTTTCTCATTAGATAGCTTTGTTTGAGTAGATTAGCCTAGATAGCTACCTTCATTAGTTAGACTATATTGCTACTAGCCCTTCTACATTTGGTATATATTTTTCTACAAATCTAAATTTACTTACCCCTGCTGACAGTTTAATTGAGGGTTTTAGTGTGTTTTAGTGCATATACAACACCCATCATTTTTTGGCTCCATTGCCAGGGAGTTGTCTCAAGGTAGGAAGTAGTTAAGAAATAGATCATTCCTATACCTTATCATTAGATTGGTGTATGTAGGTTTACATCTAGAGGTAAGAACTTGTGCATCTGTTATAGCAGTTTCCCTCAAACCCAATGGTAGTTTTGTTTTTATTTTTGTTTAGTTTCATGAATAGACCTAAAACCAAATGGTAGTTTTTCTTTTCTTTTGCTTTCTTTCATGAATAGACGAGAAACCAAATGGTGTTTTTCTTTGTTTTGTCATGAATAAACCCAGATCTAAAAGGTAGATACATTAAATCTTAATTAGACCTTTCAACCAAGGTACCTTCCGACCTTTTGGGGAAGGGACATTCCACTCATAAATTTTGCAGATCGATACCAAAAAAACAGGAGCTAGCTCAACCCGTAGAGATAAGGTAGTATTTGAAGAGACTAACACAGGGAGCACTATAGAACAAGAAATTGAAGCATCAATCATTATAGGATAGGAGGCAAGACCACTCGAGCCTCCGTAGAACCAAATAATAATAACCTTTTCACCCACCACTAGGAGATCATAATTTTGAAGATATCATATACCTTGAATAGGTGAATACTTTGTTTTTTAGTTCAGGCAATATAATTGTTTCTCAAATTCACACAAAAAACTTTGGCACCAATAGTTACACTCAATCGGCTCAAGTAGAGTCCTGTGACACCCAATCCATAGGAAGACCTTTCCATCAAAGGGAACCTTGTTCTCTTCAAATATAAAACAACCTATGGTCCTCCTAATCATCCATTTTGGAAACCAAGCCAATATGGATGATCAGAGGACCATAACAATGTGCACACGAGGGAGGAATAAGAAATTAGGAACTAAACCAAACTACTTTCGTAGTTCTCATTTTAGACACCACTCCAAATGTCAACATGAAGAATATTCCTCTCTCAGCGTTGCCTGCCTTTTATGGTAAAAATAGTGAGGATCCAAACATCTTCCTATTTGAATTTGACATCTTGTAGGAGCTACAACTACATACAAGATGCCCAAAAATCAAACTCTTTCCTTCCACCCTCAAAGACTCACAGACTAACATGGTTCATGGGGTTGGGGAATCCATTAGGGTCTTGGGAAGCCATGAAAGACATATTTCAAGAAGTACCAAAACTAATGCAAGACCAAAGAGTCTCGTGATGACATCTTTAAAATCCAATATTTAGAAGACTAGACCTCTAAGATTATATGGAAATATTTGGTTATATCTCCTAGAAGTAAAAATACCATGACCTACCTGTGGGATGGTAATTATGGCTCTTTTCCTAACGTAATTCTCTGATATCTAGAGATGCTTAACTTTGATGGCATCAAGGACATCTCCCATAAACCACCAAATATGTGAATTGTGTAAAAATTACTCAAGGAGTAGATCCAAAATAGGAAAGAATGTTCAAGACCCTTACAGTAGAAACTTTTAAACCACTTAGTTCAGGTGGTATTACGAGAGTGGAGATAGGGAACCTTTAGAAAACTTCAAGACAAATATCTTAAGCACAATAGGTTCCTAGTTGACACCCTTAAAATAAAAAAGAAACAGGAGGGGGAAAATGCAACAATGAGCATATATTGCCCAAGATGTAAGAGGAAGCATTCTCAAGGGAATGCCCATTGTTAGGACCACACATTGTACCCCTTTTGCCCATAATTTCTTGCTATTATTATACCCTTCATCACCGTGATTTTGACTTATACTATCATTTCACTTGATCATTCCAAGGTACAAAACGTCCTTTCTCATTATTATATGCTTAATCCGCTTTGTATAATACTTTACATTACTTCTTCACTTCTAATCAATGATTAGGTTCGTATGTCCATATTTGCGTAATAGTATTTCTCGCATCATGTCAAACACGTAATCGCTTCTGTAAGTCACGCTGAGTCGATGCTGAAACACGGAAGCTACTACATTGCCCAAGGACGCATATGCCGAACACAGAGCTGCTACACAGTCAAAGGATGCATACGCCGAAACACAAAGCAGCTACACAGTTCAAGAATGCAGATGATGAAACACGGAGTCGGGTAATTCTGCTCATAATGCATGTCGGTGACACAGGAGGTCACACGATGTCAAAATGATGAGTCCCCGACAACAAGCCGCATTACAGGACGTGAATTTCGATACTGAAACAGCATTAGCATTTATGTGAAGAAGTCGTTACACCAGCTGTAATAGCAATACCTCGTTCAACTCTTGTTTTAGCATTCGGTTGCGTGAGAATAGACACCCTATGCTGATTTAGAAAGAAGATCCGGATGAAGTGTGGGATCCAAATTTGCCTTGTAATGATTGTATCGATGGGATTTCCTTTAAATTGAAGGGGTTCACCATTCAAGAATCCAACTTTTTATGTACAAAGAACTTCTCGTGAGAAGCTGGATCGTTCAATCTTTCCACTCAGAATCGATATTTCAACAGATGAATAGAAGACTACTTTTGATAATTCGGCTCCTAAGTTTTCCTGTTAAATTCCTAGAGAAGGAGGCCCACCTCTGCCAAGATTCACCCCAGAAGTTGTAGCGCATTCGTTTAATTCTCGCTTATATTTCCGTTTAACCGCGAGCTGCCTAAACAATCGCTTTGATGGATTTTGCATTGTTGAAACACTACTGACTCTCTGCCTGCTATTGAATAAAACTTATAATTCTATCAACAATCTTGTGTGGTGATTCTCTATTAGCAGAGATTTGATTAAAAGATTCCCAAGTACGCATGAAGGGATTAAAATATCGACCCTCTGTAGAATTCATTATAATTTCAGTCATGTTAGACAAGGGTCCGGATAAAAGGTTCCCGCTTCTAATGTGAAGGAATCTAGCCATCTTGACCCTCGCGAGGGTCTCTTTCCTGCGCTGTGTTAGCCAGCGAGATTTGGTTAAAAGTCCTAGCCACCTGTGAAGGGATTGCAACACCTTGTCTTCCTCAGAGAACTCCTTTATCCCCTCGCAGGTAAGTAGCTGAGATTTCGGGTTAAAAGTCCCTCGCCGCCTGCATGGACTCAAGAACACCTTGTCTTCTGTAGAATCCTTTTACCCCTGCAAGTGTGCTAGCTGAGATTTGGTTAAAGTGTCCTCGCTCAGACAGAAAGGGACCCAGAACACCTTTGTCTCTTTTCAGATTTTCACCCTCTCTCAAGTGTGTTAGTCGTGGAGGGATTAAGGGTCCCTACCAAAGGAAGGAACCAAACATCCTACTCAATGCCCATTTTTCCGTATAATCGAATCAAGGTTAGAGATCCCGCTAGGAAAAGAAAGGGAATCATACCGCCTTTGTTCTCTCAGAGACTTCAATCTCACAAGTAAGCAAAATGTAGCAAGGGCAAAGGGCCCAAGGCTCCCGCCAGGGACAGAAAGGAACTAAGTGTTTGTTCTCTCCTGCTAGATAGAGCTTATTGTTTTCCTCGATATTGCTTTTATGAAAGAGTGTTAGCAATTTGTGCCCTCAGTTGGAGAGTAAGGGTCCGTTTCGATTACAAGATAGTTGTTCTACCCATTGCAAATGTTATTTTTAAAATGTAATCCAGATTCTTAATTTGAACTATGAAGAATTGGCAATAGGGAGATCTCTTTCCGGGATACAATTCGTAGCTTCCGGGCCATCAGCAAGTAGATAGAATGATTTCTTTACTACAACACTAAGTGCTTTTGAATTGAGCATATACAGTTCGCAACTACCTTTGAAACAAAAAACTTCCCTGAGTTGATAATTTATGTCTCCAATTTGGTTGGTTTTGTGGAAATTAATTGCTAAATTATAGTGACCAACATTTTGCCATTGTCGGGAAGATAGCTATAGATTTTCAGAGGTATTTGTGATTTTCTTTAGAATGCAAGGAAAGGACCCAAAAACCCTAAAACCCTAAAGACACTAACTCATGTATAAGTAAAGGAAAAGGAAAAGGAGGAAGAGACCTCTACGATCTACATTACATCCAGTCTCAATCACGCCTAAAACGAATCTAATCTTCAAAAGAATTCTCTACCACCTATATTTTGAACAGAAAGAAGTTTGAGTCCTAGACAAATTAAAAGCCGTAAAGAGATATTGATACAGCGCAAAGCTAGGGAGAGCATGTAAGAAAATATGGATGAGTTTAATGAACGAAAGTATCATGAGTGTGTAGATCCTCCATGAGGTAAATGATGAAAACTCTTTTCTACATTAGATTCCTATTGGTGATTTCCTTTAGGAACAGCTCCCACGAAAAATATTTCTCCCACTCCTAAAGATTGCCAAATTTCCATGGCTATCATCAGAGGATCCTGAATTTCTGTTTGAAAGCTTTATATACCGGTAGAAGCTAAGATTACACTCTAATGTCTTAAACTAAAGCTATTTTATCAACATTAAAAAGGAAATGCACAAGGTGGTTTATGAGCCTTGGAGAACATGTAATCACACTCATGGGACCCAAACGAAGGTAAATTTCCTAACAAATACCGTGACTACTGCAAACAAGAGAAAAGAAGGAGGAGCCATTTAAAATGATGAAAGAAGATGAGGAATCTAGAGGACTTTGTAGAGAGGCCTCAATACAACCTACAAAGATCCAATCATCCCAATGTAAGTATGACATCCCTTTAAACTATTTCATTAAAAGGAGCAGGATGACTCTCCTCGATATGTCAACATGCTGGAAAAGGGATATATCCAGAACCGGTGATGATGTAATTTGCCAATCATGCAAAAGATGTTCAAGGGGAATTGTAAGAAATAGATCAAATAGCAGTACCACATTCTCTAGAACTAAATTGCAATGGAGGAGCAACAAGAGTCAGATAGGTAATTTACTTGAAGACTTGAAGACTGAAATGCTAAGCTCTTCTGCCTCGCCGTGATGATGCCACCCTGCTGTTTAAGAAAAAGCAAGCAGAAGTCGAAGCAACCTTGTCTATCTTTTGTCCACAATAGATAAGCACCCAAAAGAGAATGTCCATTGGACAAGAAAACTATCTGCACTATATGTGACAAAGACCATGACACTCGTGAATCGGCCCATCCTTACCGTGTATTGTGCAAGCAAGATTACAACCAACGGATGAGGAAGTCGAAGCTGTCTATATGATGACTCAAAGGGAGACAATGGCAACCACTTAGGACAAGGTATGAACTCTAACATGCCATTTAACCGCTGGAATAATTATTCTGCTCATAATCAAACGATACCCCCTTCAACGATGCATTATGCTAATCAAATAAACTTACCCACCCACAAAGAACTTTACCCACCCATGCAACAAATGTACCCAAATCTACAATGTTAAAAATACTCCACCCTTTGTTGATCCCTCCCTCCTCGACCCCATACTCATCAACAATGTACCTTTATACAAGAATCAGTGGAATCAAAATTGAGAGGACAACAAGCCCCCTTCAAAACCAATTACCTCAACCACCACAACCACTCTCCCCTACAAAGCAGTACCTCCAATTAACCAAGCAATAAGACCCCAACACCGTTCAACCTAACCCCAACCCAAATAATAAAGCTGCTCAATGCATTGATGTTTATAATCACCACACTTTCCCTCCTCCTCCCTCGCGACAATGTAATGATATACATTTTCGACCGAGAATAGTGGAACCTACTATATCGACATGTTACCTCTTCTCGACAAAGAGGAAACATGAGCATGATGCACCCAAAAGGTACACCATCCTCCAACAATGCGTTAAACAAATAATTACTCGAAGCTGCTTAACCTTGACCAAAACAACTACCATCCTTAATTTAGGGGAACCATGTAATTTATATGTTAAAATTCCCCTTATTGGCACTCACATGTTCCATCTATGCCAGACAATGAGAGATATCCTCAGATCAAAAGCCCCAGAGGGAGAACTAAGGATCCCCTTATAGTCCACGCCATGGGAGATTTGTTTGCATTAATGATGTAAGGTCTCCCCCAAATAACATGGTGGCTAACCAAGCACCCCATCTGGGCCAATCGCATGTTGGCAAAACAATAATCCCTGTCCTCGGGTAGACCCGAAAATTTATAAATATCAGGACTTTAGAAACCCTACAATTACAATTACAAGGACAAATGAGAAACCCCTACTATCTTAGGAGTCATCGACGATCCACAATTGTGGGACCGTATATGTCATTGAAGATCTCAAAGATCTCTCGCGGAATCTTGAATTACCCTACCGATTTCATTGTTGCACCAAAAAACAAAGCCGGGGCCACCCTAATTCGGCAAGATCATATATTAGCCACCGGCTTTATCACCGTCGACCGTGGTCAATGACAATTTCGAATGGTTATGAAACAAAGTACCTGACCCTCTACCCTCATGCCAATAACCCCTGCCTATTAATGATAACCCTGTGTGGGTCAATTTTGAGGATCAACCAACCCAACCCCTTCTGACTATCGAACAAGCTCTAAACCCTCAAAGACCTAATCGAGGATGAAATTATAAATACCTATTTGTGAGCTTCATCCTCCTGCTAATCAAATTCACAATCAATTAACCTAGTATGGAGTTCCGACAACCCGTAAAATCTTGATTCAAAGAAGCCCACCTCAAACGCCAAAACCATCTTCCTCTCCAAAAGCATCCCAATTGAAATCAAACCCGGCAAAACACTAAATATAAACCACATTTGACAGATGTCAAACACAGCACTTAACAAAGTTACTTCAGGATAATTAGGAAGCATTCGCATGGGATTAAGCAGACATGAAAGGAATCTCGCCTCGGAATTGTGCACCTGTAATATATATTAAGGACGATCACACCAACTACAACCCCAAATAATTTAATGAACCCAAATCCAAGAGAAATCCTCAAGGAAGAACTCAAAAATTACTTAATGCAGTGGTTTATTTACCCTATATCGACAAGGAATGGGTGTCTCCATTAGTATAGTTCCCAAAAGAACGGAAAATGGAGAGGTTGTGTAGATTACAGAGCTTTAAACAAAGCCACTCAGAAGCATCCACTTTCTGTTCCCATTCATTGATCAAGTTTTAGATAGTCCACGTAAGAAATTTTCTCTTCTTAGATGGTTCTGGTACAACCAAATTAAAATTGCACCCTCAAGATCAAGACAAAACCACCTTCACCAAAATTCTTTTGGGGGAACTCTTTGTTACGTGAGTCTCCCATTTGACTATAATGGACTCAAAGAACCTTCCAAAGGGCGCCTTAGGAATATTTCCATATGCTTAATGACTCTATGGAAATATTTATGGATGATTTTACCCCCTATGGTGTTTCTTTTCGTGAAGCACTAGAAAAAACTTTGAAAAGGTACTTAAAAGATGTATACAAGCCTTAACTTCTTTTGTATAATGTAAAAATGTCATATGATGATGATCAAGGATAGTGCTTGGACATTTCATCTCATCTCAAGGAATTCGTGTAGACCCATCCAAAATACAAGTCATTAAGGGATCTACCAACTCCCAAGACCCAAACGATGTAAGAAGCTTTTAGGACATGCTAGATACTAAAGAAGATTTATCAAAACCTTTTCCAAAATAGCCTCCCCCCGCTTGGCTTATCATGAAAAATGTTGAATTTAATGGATTAATTCCTCGTGGAAGAAGCATTCAAGACACTAAAAACATAAGGTGTCTACAGCCCTATCCTTAGAGGACCCGATTGACACTTCCTTTCACATATCCTCCGGGATGCTTCGACATCAAGTAGAGGGAGTCAGTTTTGGGATGTGAAGAAGATCACCTCCCTTATGTTATATATTTCATCAAGAAGAATATGTCCCCCACAACTCCACTATACAAATACAGAAGGAATTCTTAGCAGTGGTTTATATAATTAACAAATTTAGACATTATATTACCGACTATTCTACTTTTGTCCATAATCGGACACCTGCCTATCAAGCAATTTAATGAATAAACCTATTACAAATGCTAGAGTCACCAGATGAAGCAATACTTTATTATTGCAAGAATTGGATATCACAATTGTAGATAGGCCGTGAAAAGAAAATGTAGTTGCCGATTTCCTCGATTGGATGCGAATGATGATAAGCCAGTGGATGATTCTTTTCCTGTTGAATATTTATTTGCAGTTTTTTTGCTCACTCACCTTGGTATGCGATATTGCTAACTATTTAGTTACAGAGAAGACCATCACAATCTATCCTACCGAGAGAAGAAGAGCATTGTTCATCAAAGTGCTCCTGTGATAGTTGGATAGGTGGGTACCTTTTAATACAGGAGTTGATCAAGAGATTCCAAGGTGTGTTCGAGAAGATGAGGTGTATGATATATTGAAAGCTTGTCATGATGGTCCTTGTGGAGGGTGCATTTTGCAGACAAAAAGAACAACATACAAAATTTAAGAATGGGGTACTATTGGCCTTCACCCTTCAAAGATGCAGTGCTAAATATGTCAAGGCTCCGTGATAGTCGCTTAAAGAGTAGGGTCAATCCCAATCATGAGATGAAATTCCATTAAAACCCCCTGTGTAGTACTTGAACCATTTGGATGGCGCTGGCCTTAGATTTCATAGGGACCCATCAACCCTCCATCCAATAAAAAGTTTACATATTGGTCTGCACATACTATATGACCAAATGGGTGGAGGCCAAGGCACTCCACGCAGCAACCGGCTAGCGCTTATAAATTCTTATTTACGCACATCTCACCGCATTTGGAATGCCAAGAGAGTTAGTTATGCATGGAGGACCTCCTTTCTCTTCTCATGGGTTCAAAGCCACCCTTCAAATATCATATTCAATGTAGAGAATGACTACACTTTACCACCCTCAAGCTAATGGATGTGTGGAAAAAGTACAAATAAAGCTATAGAAGCCATTCTCACAAAAACAATGAAGGAAAGTAGAAGGATTGGTCCAAAGGCTCCTTGAAGCATTATAACCTACAGAACTACCTCGAGAAATACTACAGGATTTTCTCCTCCTATGAATTGGTTTACGGAAAAGTGCCGTTTTTCCGTGGAATTTGAAATCAAAACCCTAAGGATCGCTTAACTACTAACCTTGATCTAACTGATGCACAAAATGCCAAAGTTGCAGCAGCCTTAATGAACTAGAAGAGAAAAGACTAGATGCCATTCAGCAAACCAATCAGAATTCAAATCAACAGAAAAGATCACAATGGTATGACAAAAAATATCAAGAACAAGCAACTCCAAAAAGGTAATTAGGCTTTACTGTATGATTCCTGGTTCAAAAAATCTGCGAAACCGCGACAAGATGGTTAGGACTCACGAAGTAGACACGCTTCCCAATGGAACAAGACGGCCTCATAATTGATGAACTAACTCATATTTTATCAATGGTCATCAGTTTTCTCACTGCACTATAAACCGGGTTTCCAAAGAAGATTTTATTACATGCATGGCGACGGGCCATTTTCTTTTCATTAAGGGGTTTCTAACCCCAATAATTATTAATTCCTTTTTAGATTTTCCTTAGTATTAGATTAGGTTAGATTAGATTTTATATACCTAATAATCCCCGCCAAGAAATATCGCGGAATCGTGAGTACGTGAGAGACCGATTCTTCAAAGAAAACATCGCCATCGATAGCCGCGAACACCACGGTGCGACTATTGCCACGATGCCGCGAACACCACGGTGCAAAGACTATTTTTTCACGATGTCGCAACACCACGGGTGCAACACTATTGGTTTTCACTATGCTGCAAATTACCTGGGTAACACTTGCTGGTTTTCACGATGTCAAACACCGAGAAACACCGGTAACTCTTCCCGACGTCAAAACACTATTGTTCAAAGATTTCTCCCATCCCCTGCATTACCCAGCCCGCCATTCCCCATCATTCTTATTCCCAAACAACTCCGTCCAACACTTGTTTCCTTTTCCCTTTTCCCATTTCTGAAACACCGCTAATAACAAACCTTTCGCTTTCCGATGCTGAAACACCACCGCTTAGCATTCTTCATTCCTTCCATTCCCGGGCCCATTTTTCCTATTATACTCTTTTCACCAAACAATTCCGGCCCGAATTGTTTCTCTTTCAAGGTCGAAACACCTTCTATCAAGAACTCTTTCATTTCTCTCACCTCCATCATCGACGAAAAAATCCCATCCAGCAATTGTTTCGACTTCGTCGAACACCATTTGTCAGCAAACCTTCATCATTCATCCATGATGTCGAACACCATCATGACTCTTGATTTTCTTCCGACATCGAAACACCAGCTATCAATGCTCTTCATCTATAAGTAATTATTCGTTATCTCTCTGATGATGAAACACCCAACACCTCCATCATCCGGCCGCTAGCTTCCTACGCTTCCTCCTAAACGATACTAAAACAAGCAGACGGATCACTGCCGTCAAATAAAACAATATCACTTAACAAGCATCAACTGTTACCTAATAGTCCAAAGGTAAGGCAAAGGTACGTGAAGTTTATGTAAATTCGGTTAAGCCGCACTAATGGGAAAGATCCGACGCCATTATAACAATTAAATACATTCATTACTAGCCACACTTAACAGGAGGGGAAGTACACATCAAAACCACGATACCATCATTACACCCAATCTCCCCGCCGCCATCCCAGTACACCACCCTTTCACACATTCTTAACTCCATTCCCGCATAATGCCGCACGGAAAAACTCACTTTTTATCAGAATTGATACACAAGCTCTTGACACCAGACAGACCAAACCGCAAGAGGCCATGGATCCTCATTTATAAGGAATGAACCCTGCATTCACAACATCAGTCAATGCGACTTCACAAAGATACCAAATTTTCGAAAGCAAGGTGATGGCTCCATTACTAAGACTCCATATAACGAACAACAAGTCCCAACGGTCTCTAAATTCTATTGTGAGGACCATTCGCTGTTGATTCGGTTCCGATATCGGCATCAGAGGAGGATATAGCAACAGCCTTTCAGTTCCAACCGTCAATAACATTCAAATTTAGCACATTATCATATACATCAAAAATTTCTTCCCACCGGTGTGGAAGAAATTATATTCAGTTGGCAGAGGTATTCAGCTGATCTCATTACCACCTCCGTGGCCGGGAGTCCCAAAATTTATCAAGCATTATCTAACATGTGAAGGACGATACCGTGTAGTGTATCAAGATGAACTCCTTCTGTACTTTTCACCTAGCATTATACATGTCAACATTCCCAGATTATTATTTATTATTGTCTCAAAAATATGGTTCCATATTGTCAAAAGGAAAACGAACCCACACTATCACACTCACCACCATCGCTTTGTCAATTATTAATCAACAAGGTTTCGAACAGGAGAATCACCCACCCATAAACCCTACACCAAATTACTGAAATTTTTGATGAGAAGCAACAACAAAACCCCCAAATTTCCCCTCAAAACCCCACACCACACAACCAACCAGCCCCTACCATACTGCATCCTCGATGTTTAATCGTGAAGTCTCTCCATTTCCGCCCTTCATATCATAGATGATGATTCAGAACCTGAGAAGTCCACCTATCCCACCAACCGTGAGGTTAACTTCTACGAAAACGGAAATAAGCTTCCCTTTTCCACCTTTCTTACGAAAAGCCAATAAGAACCTACAAGACCACCCTAATGACCCCTACTCTAGCCACCCCACCAATTCAATGACAACCCGTAGCCATTGACCTCCCCAATCCAAGGATCTCTGCCTATTTCAACCAAGGGCGCTGCAACACAAAAACCATTTACAAACTGTAATGACCATCCGTCTTCACATGTGGTTGTTGAAACACAAGAACCAACTACTCATTCAGTAGCTGCTACACAAGAACCAGACACCCCACAAGCTGTAATACCATCTGTCTCACAGAGGGTTGCTCAAACACAAGAACCAGCCACCGAGATTGAAATAGAGTTACATGACTCAGACACCCAGACCTCATATGTTTTCAATAAAGAAGCTGAAACACAATCACTTATCCATCCAAATTGGTTGAAACACAAGAACCAAATGACCGATATTGAAATTGAATTACAAGAGTTGGCAACCCCGGATGTCAGGAGTGGTTGAAAACACAAGAACCAGCCACTAATTTTGAATTGAAGAAGTCGAGACTCGTGATGTGCAACACCACCTTCATCAAGTACCATGGCTGAAAAACCAACCACCAATTCAATGGCTGAAACACAAGAACCACTCCAGAGCAAGGAATTGACATAGCGAACACCGGTTGAAAATGTCAGTAACACTATTTTCCTTACACTGAGGTTGGAGACATGTGCATTTGTATTATTCCCGTAGTCGCCCAATAAGAACTGGGCCTAAAGAGACGATGACTCTAAATAATAAGAACCAGCCATCTCCAAACCCAACTTGACAATGTCCGATGTTCCATAAGAAAACAAAGTTTTAAAGTCTCAATTGGAAGCATATCACAAGAGTCGCTGTGGCAAGGGAGGCATATGAAAGAATTAAGTCGGTACGCTTTGGAACGAATAATCCCCGCGTAAGTCTCAACTGGAAGCATATGCAAGGAATACATGTGCTGCCAATGCGGAAATCTTATTATCAGGCAGGATACAAGATAAAGTTCCAGTACCAGGAGCAACCCTCATCCCTTCTCCTTTTCAAGCCAGGACTGAACCTGCTGTAAAACAAGAACCAACAGTTCCTTAATCTTGAAGGAATCCCTATGACTAAAAAGGATGTGAAAACATTGCCCAAGGAGGAACTCAACCCTCCCACTCAAGCCAATCTCTCCACTTCCAAGGAATAATCCACTCAAACCCTGCCTGGCCCAACCACTTCAGATGTCAAACACGTAATTTTCAATTGTGGGACGAATATGCCGAAATACAAGAATGGAAGAAGGAGCATGCTAAGACACAGGACCAACAAATGCAAGTACACGTAATAAACTTGGAGGAATCACACTTTCCAATTGGGAAGCATTGGACCGACACTGTAAAGTTCGAAGTCAAGAAGAAAAACAGGATTTAAAAGCTAGGAATGGTCAAAATCTTTGATTTGATGTACTCAATTAATAGCCACAAGGAAACCTTCTCAGAATTATTCTTTATTTCTCAGAGAGAGACTTATATGGTTTCGCATTAAATCAATTGTTGAAGGTAAACTCTATGAAGTTATAGAACCAACACATTTTGTCAAGACTTTTCTAGCAGCCTCCACCAGGGATAAGCACCTCTTATGTGAAGTCTACTTCCATAATGAGGCTATCCCGAAAACAGGCTGCTCAATATCAACTCTCTTGTTGGAGATGTTCAACTACGAGATTTTACGTCTTTTCTTTATAACCAAATTTTGTGGCAGAGTAATTTCTCGACTGTCAGACAAAATGAGGAAAATAAACTCCTCTGGATTTTGTAGGCTGTAACCTGAGAGGGCGTCCAGATTCATTGCGGAATATTATGAGGTCTTGAAGAAACCAGAGTAACAATAACATATCCAATACCACAAATGGCGATCCAGAATGTCAAGAAAGTATCAAGATTATCGAGATTCCTCCGTGCCAATAACCCGGGATTTGGCAAAGAATTCATGTAAGAGGCAACAATGTAATCCTTTTGGTCCTCCCAACTTAGAAGCAACAATTTCATGGGTACCTAGTTATATCCAAAGTAGGCTACATTGTGCCGAGAATTGGATATTAGATACTAAATTTTACTTTCCCTACTCGCTGCCAAAGAAACATATCAAGTCGACATAAGCCACAAAGAAAGCAAAACAACAACATGCATTGTGCTGCGTGAAGAACAAGGTTCAAATCACCGCATGCATGCGCATCACTTCGAGCTACCGCTGATAATTTTACATGGTCGAGCTGCGAATCCGATTCCCATTCGTGAGGGAGTTGCCCGAGGACATGCAACACTTTGACGGGGATGTTAGGACCACATATTGTACCCTTTGCCCATACTTTTGCTATTATTATACCCTTCATCAATTGTATTTAGACTCATACCTATCATTTCACCCCATCATTCCAAGGTACACAACGCTCTTTCTCATTATTATATGTTAACCGCTTTTGCATAATACTTGAGCATTACTTCTTTGAACCTAACTGATTAGAAGTGCGGTGGTATGTCCATATTTGCGCACAGTATTTCAGACCCATGTCAAAACACGTAACGCCAAGCCATTGCTGAGATGATGTCGGAACACTAAGCCGCCATTATTCTCAAGGACGATATACAAACACTGAAATGCTACACAACCGAGGATGCATATGTCAAACACGTAAGCAACCACACTTGCCTAAGAATGCAGATGTCAAACACCTGAGTCGGCACTGGTTCAACAGATGGCCGACACGAGGAGGTCACACGATGTCAAACATCTAGTCCCGGACAAATTTGAAGTACCAAGCCAACACAGACGAATTATGCGACTAAAACAACATTAGCAAATGGCGTGAAGAAGTTTACACCGCCTGTAACAGCGAATGCTTCATCTGTACCGGGTGATTAGCATTTGGTTGCATAAGAATAGGACACCCTATGCTGATTTAGGAAAGAAGATCCGATTTAGTGGAGGATCCAAATTTTAATGATTGAGATCGATGGGATTTCCTTTAAATTGAAGGGAAATCACCATTCAAGGATCCAACTTTGATGTACTAAGAACTTCAGAGAAGTTCTTGACGCATTCAATCTTCCACCTCTATAACGCGGATATTTCAACAGATGAATAGAAGACTACCTTGATAATTCGTCTCTAAGTCTTTCCGTTGTGGGAATCTGTGAGAAGGAGGGCCCAATCTTCTTCACAAGATTCACCCCTGTAGTTAGAAGTGTGATTGTTTAATTTCGTGTTTATATTTTGTTTAACTGTAAATTGCTGAAACACTGTTTTAACGAATTCCGCTTTGCTGAAACACAACTAACTCTGTCTTAGTTATTGAATAAAACTTATAATTCTTTTTATCAAAGAATCTTGTGTGGTGATTCATGTTAGCAGAGATTTGATTAAAGATTCCTCGATGACAGTAAAGGGATTAAAACATCGTAATCTCTCTCAGAGAATTCATTATTACTTCTGCTAGACAAGGGTCTCGATAAAGGTTCTGGCTGTCTGTGAAGGAATCTAGCCATCTTGACCTCAGAGGTCTCTTTCCCCTTGCGCTTGTGTTAGCTGCAGAGATTTGTTAAAAGTCCCCGCCTGTGAAGGATTGCAACACCTTGTATTCTATAGAACACCTTTTATCCCTGCAAGTGTGACTAGCCAGAGATTTGGTTAAAAGTCCCTCGCCGCTGTGAAGGGACTCAGAACAATTGTCTCTCAGAGAACTCTTTACCCTCGCAAGTGTGCTAGCCGAGATTTGGTAAAGAGTCCCCGCCAAATTAGGAAGGGACCGCAACACCTGTCTTCTCAGAGATTTCCTTTCACTGCGAGGTAAGCTAGTCGTGAGTGGATTATATCCCTAATGAAAGGAAGGAATCCAAAACATCCTACTCACTGCCTATTTTTCATGTGTTAATCAGAAACTGGGCTAGAGATCCATGCTTAGAAAGAAAAGAATCAGACCTTTGTTCTCTCAGACTTCAATCTCACAAGGTGCTAAATGTATGGGGGGCCCAAGGTTCCTGCTTAGACAGAAGGAACTAAGTGCTTTGTTCTCCAAGATAGAGCTTATTATTTTCCCGTGCATTATTGCTTATGAAAGAGTGTTAGTAACCGAAGTCTCCGCTTGAGAGTAAGGGTCATGTTCCGACATACAAGATAGTTGTTCTACCCATTGCAATGTTATTTTAAAATGTAATCCAGATCTCTAATTTGAACCATGAAGAATTGCAATAGGGAGATCTCTTCCGATACAATCTTAGCCTACCATTTCAGCTAGTAGATAGAATGATTTCTTTACAACACTAAGTGTTTTTGAATTGAGCATATATAGTGCCAGCCTACCCTTTGAAACAAAAAGACTCGGTGTTGGATAATTTATGTTTCCACTTGGTTGTTTGAAATTAATTTAGAAATTATAGTGACCAACACCCATTAGATAACATTTTAGTTTGTGGCTTCAGTACAGAAGACCATGACCAAAATGTCCATAATTTCCTAGTTTATTATCCATCTATAGGAGTGAATATCCTAGGGAATCCTCTTATGCACATAGGAGGCCATGGAAGCCTAAGAACCAACCCACATACTGATCTACAATATCAAGTTCCAACCCTATTACCAACAACAACAATGGAACCCACCAAGTTGGAAAACTGGTCTACTTAGTACCAACATCCTTGGATTCAAGGATGGAGAGGGGGGAATACATAAGGGAAACCTCAAGCTCCACCTATCCTTCCTATATCCAACCATCATTATCCTCAGTCCCCACCGAACACTCCACAACTTCCTACCTGTGTTTTGTTCCACCACCTTTACCTCCCATTCCACAACAACAACCACTACAATATCAAATGCAGCCCCTGCACTAACACTATTACTGCACAACTAGTGTCAATCCTAATAATAAGCCCCTCTAAACTCTTCTCCTCACAATGTTGGAGATGTGGTGGGCCTTCCTCCCTACATATGTTATTACTCCCGCCTTCCATTACAAGAGATTCAACTAAGATCGGAAAAATCTCTAGAGAGGCGTGAGACCTTCAATAGTCATCTTAGAAGAAGAAGAAGAAGAAACCACCAAACAAACCACATATGACACTAGGTGGAAAGATAAGCATAGTCCAAGAATCAAGAACCCAAGCTTCCCCAAAATGAACCTTCTTCATAAATTACAAAGGTCCCTCCCTCATCCAGAATGATTGGTAATTGAGAAACCTACCACCCAAATGGAATTTGACATTTTGAATGAATCTTTGTGCATTTTGTGTTTGGGAGATTCTCCTGTCAAAGCCATTAAATATCCCACCCATGGCAGAAGTCAACACTATGCATTACAGCTGTGCAGGAATAAAAAATATCCCCCTATAGTACATTTGATAGGAGGACTTTCTAAGTACATATAAGAGCATCCAAATCTAGCAAAGTATGGGAACCTGGAAACCCTGTAGTGACCATAACTACTAATGAGGTCTCCATTGGAAACAAACTCATAGACCTAGGGGTAGCCACTGTGTTAAGGGACTGCTACTACCTTTGGAACACCATGCTACAACCTATTCTTTGGATCCCAACCATTTTGGAATTAGAAGATAAGACTAGGGCTATACCTGAAGAAATTTTAGATGATATCATGGTTACTTTTACCTCATGGGAGTACCCCATAGATTTTCTTTTGTCATTCACTCAAATGATCCTGCCAAAGGCCATCCCGCCATTTTCGAAATATTCTGGCTAGCTATACCAAATGCATTTATTGGTCAGAGGCTAAGGAGAAATGGCCATTTCAAATGGTCTCTCTATCTAGAGGCTCACCATTTACCCTCCAACTCAACCTATTATGGAGAATATATGGTGGCTTGAATTTCCATATGAGAGCAAGGACTAGGAAGAACCCATATTACCAAGTGACCATGAATAAGCGCTTAGGAGCACACAATGTAAAATGCTAAACCAGTTCATTTCTTTTATCACATGTGTGGATTTTCCACAGCCTTTTCCCCAATTTGAGTACATGTTTGGGGAAGAATTCCAAGAACAATGGACCCATCCATTTTGTCCTCGACATCTTTTATTTTCGAAAAAGATGAGTCTGCCATGTCTTACACAATGCCCTACAAGATTAGTCCAGAAATTTTTACATATAAATTCTGGGCTAGATGCAGACTAACATAAACAATTAGTAGATATCCTGAAAGAAAATCAGAGCATTTGCCCGGAATACACTGACATGAAGGGTATACACCCCACACATGCATCCATCACATATATACCTAGGGGAAGTAACAATTGTTAGGAAACCCTAGAGTGTCACACACCCCCTAAACACAACTAAGATTTTTTGTCTTTCTCTCCGAGGAAAAAAAATCCTTGAGAATTCTATGGGGCCTAGTTGCACTCCTCTCTCCCTTATCCCTCCCTCCAAATGACCACAAGTTGGCCTTAGAGCAAGTGCTCAGACCTCCGTATTCTGGGAATCAAGACTCTCGAATTCTTTTCTCCAAACACCGAATACCCAAGATACTATATCAATGGGTATGGCTGTCACTAGCGTCTGCTACATGTAACTATAGGCTAGGACAAACACTAGCAATTCACTCACAACCTCGCCAGCTGAGGTGGTTCAAAATTTTGTGCTCCTCCTGGCGTAATCCCCTCGACATGAGGGTCACTGCTATGTGGACTCGCCAGCCACAAGACACACCACTTATCAACCTTATATACTACTATGAGATGTGTCACGGGACGCCTATCTCATCACACCTTGGTTCTCAAGATTTCGCGACTTTAGAGATCAAGGTACAACTTATTCATCTTGCGAAACCCCGAGCAATGATAAGTCAACAATGGATTGACACTTTCCCAGGTGACATGTGTCCAACACCGTCACCCTGTTCCTAGGCAACACTTACACTCTACATCTCGCGGGATTTCATCAGATGGAGGTCGAGCTCTCGTGCTCCTCCTTCGCTAATCCCCAAGAAATGATATGTCAACAATGGTTGACTCCTTCCTGTGTGACATGTTTCCATCAACACCTATCAACAATTGCTCCCACCTTTCTAGGGTTGTTGTTATGCCAATTGGCCAACCACATCGTCCCTAATTTTCATTTAATGAGTCATGTGTCGGCAGGAGCCTCAATGCTCTCAACACTTTGTGACTTCTACAATAGAAAATAAACTCTCTCAAGCTCCAAACCCCCGATAGGTGATAACCATGAAGGTTCTGATCCAATGGTTCTACCGTGACTTGGATCCAACGACCATGATTAAGGGCCATGATCTCAAGGAATCATGAGTTCATGCACCCCCACCTTGACCTTCACACTTAAGTCATGAAAGTAAGCAAAATGCTACTCTCCTCGCCTATACAAAGGCTAAGATCGACTGTCATTATTAGGGGTCTGGCTGCATCCCTGGTTCATCGTCCCCGATCCCATCAAGTATTTGTAAAGGTTGGAAGCAGTCGAGGTGTTAATGCCTCACAAGCCCTTCTGATCCATCGGTCTTGACAGATTCCCAAGTGTTCCAAAGGATTCCACCGTTCGCCTACCAAGATAGGATACCCCTCTTCTAATTGGGCTCGCCATCCCTTCTAAGCTTGAGTCACAGTCTAACTTCTCGGGCTTCAAACTCCCATGACTCCAAGACCTTAGGAGCTATCCTTCTTGCATAAGGTTTCCAGACTCCTGTGGTTCTACAAACCTTCAGATGTGTTCTTGGGCAACATCCTCAATCTTACTCAAGTCTCTGGTAAGGGAATAGTACTCTTAAGGAGCCTTCTTGGAACATTATGAGAGTTAAGCAAAGAAGACGATTCTCGGTGGAGAGAATTCATGCCCCAACCTTAATCCTTGTATAGAAACCCCACTATGGCATGTAAGCATACATATACATCCATTATTTTCAGTCTAACACACTGGCAATCATTCTACACATAAATTATTATGGGTATATAAACATAAGCATATCTGATATTCAACAAATATATGTATATAAAACACTCATCAGATCTTACTAGGTGTGATGCAAACTACCGAGAGGTGCCTATTTCCACCTAACCATAGGGCCTGACTCCAAACGGATTTTACCACTAGTTCCCCGAAGCTAGACCATGATGCTTTGAGGTCTAGCTCTCCTACTTCCAAAATTTCAGTAGGTCAAGGGATGAAGTTTACTTTCCTTCTCCTGATACAGAAAATAATCTAGGATGAAGGTTACTCTCCTTCTCCCCTGTATTCGAACTCCCCAAGGCTTCCGTGGTTTCTTCAAGATTTTCGCATCCCCTCACACGCC
Source organism: Picea sitchensis (assembly GCA_010110895.2). Classification (NCBI taxonomy): domain Eukaryota; kingdom Viridiplantae; phylum Streptophyta; class Pinopsida; order Pinales; family Pinaceae; genus Picea; species Picea sitchensis. Next base: position 11,109 of record SNQJ01S0097678.1, on the reverse strand, counting down.
GCATCGCTTCCTACCATTACTACCTCTCTTCCACCTTCTATCCGCATATGCGGTACAAGGAATTTCACATCCATGGTCAAGTCCGAGATACACGGATGCAGGACCACCCCATCCCTTCATTTAATCTTGAGGAGCCTCCCACCTACCAATCTAACGGGAAATACATTCCAAGATCAGAGCTACTGGCCTGATGAGCAAGTAAAACCAGTATGGTATTGGTTCGTTGGAAGTTAATGCAACCATTCTACGTCCCTTCCACCACCTCTCATTGTAAACATGGTCTCTAGCACATCCCTCTCAACAAATATGCAACACATATTCATTATATAATTTACATTCATCTACATTTTATACAAAGGTCCATCAAATCAACATTCAAACATATGGAGTTTTCCATAGTCTCCACAACATAGCTATTTTCCTTTACGACCGGGGAAACAGGGTGTTTACACTTAAAGGAACATCATCCTCGCAGTTCTATCTAATAATAAGGATAATATGATTTGTATGTTCAGAAGTAAACAAAATCGGATATGCTTGTTTCATGGCATCTTCCATTTCCCATGTAGCCTCATCTGGGCCAAAATGTTTCCACTGCACCTTGACCTATGCAATGGTTCGGTTCCTAAGTGGGGTTTCCTTTCTGTCCAATATGCATTGAGGTTCTAGCAGGAATTCTCCCTCCGATTCCACCTGGATCACAGACCAGTCAATTATATGATTAGAATCATGTACATATCTCTTCAACAATGAAACATGGAAAACATTATGTGCTTTTACTGTGGGAGGAAGTGCTAGCCTATAGGCTACTGGTCCCACTCTATATAGAACTTCAAAGGGTCCACAATACCAAGGTGCCAAATTGGCACAAGATCCCATCCTCAGGGAACTCTTCCTAGGCCTAATTCAGAGATATACGTGGTCTCCCGTCTTGAATTCTCTCGGAGTTCTATTTCGGTCAGCATAACTTTTCTGTCTGTTCTGAGCGACCTTTAGATTTTGTTTTATCTGAGTCACTTGTTGTTCCATTTATTTCAACATGCCGGGTCCAATAGTAAGTCTGTTCACGGGATTACTCCAACTGACTGGAGTATTGCACGGTCTACCATAAAGGACTTCAAAAGGGCTCATCTTCAGGGATTCTTGGTAGCCATTGTTGTAGGCGAATTCCACCAATGGTAGGAAATCTTCCCACTTTTTGGGTTGATTCATTACATGCATTCTTAGCATGTCTTCCAATATTTGGTTTACTCTTTCCATTTGTCCATCGGTTTGAGGATGATAGGTGGTGCTAAACAGTAATTTGGTCTCTAGACTAGCCATCAAGGATTTCCAAAAGTTGGAAGTAAATTTTGTGTCTCAGTCAGACATGATCTCTTTAGGCATACCATGTAGTCTGAATATATCCTTCATGAATATGCTGGCGATATCTATTGCCTTGCAAGTTGATTTGACGGGGATAAAATGGGCAGACTTGCTCAATTTATCCACCACTACCATGATGGCATCAGTCTGTTTGGTCGATGTTGGTAATCCGGTGATGAAGTCCATGGAAATGGTTTCCCACTTCCATTTTGGGATTGGTAGAGGTTGTAATAATCCTACTGGGTGTCGGTGTTCTGCTTTAACCTGTTGGCATTCTATGCATTTGGCTAAGTACTCAACTATGTCTTTCTTCAATCCAGGCCAATAGAATTGTTTCCTGGTGGCTGTGATCATCTTTTGGTATCCAGGATGACCAGTATATGGCCTTTTATGTAGTTCATCCATTATGAACCTCTTCAAGTCATCACATTCTAGAATATGCAATCTATTTTTGTAAGTTAGCAGACCTCCATCTATCATCTGGTAGCCTTCATACTTTATTCCTGTGGGTTCTTTCTCCAGGTACGAGGTCACGGTTTGGAAGAATGTGTCTGTTTCTTGTGCATTCCTGACTCTTTCCTCGACATTCGTCTCACAGGTGCTCACTGCTGCCAGATGAATTGTTTTCATACTTCTGCTAAGGGCATCGGCCACCTTATTTTCCTTTCCCTTGATATGTTTGATTTCAAAATCAAACTCACTAAGAAGGGCCATCCACCTAGCTTGTTTAGTATTGAGTTTTGGTTGGTCAAATAGATATCACAATCCACAGTGGTCTGTCATAAGTATATATTTTTTTCCCAGGAGGTAATGCCTCCACATTTTTAAGGCGTGCACTATGGCGGCTAGTTCTAGATCATGGGTCACATAGTTGACTTCGTGCTCATTCAATTTTTGGGATTCATAGCAGACTACACTTCCTCCTTCCATAAGGACTCCTCTGAGCCCTTCCTTCCAGGCATCTGTGCACACGAGGAAGTCAGCTTCGGGATCAACGATCTTCAACATGGGTGTGTGGGTCTGTATATGTTTTAGGGATTGAAATCTTTCTTCACATTCTTGTGTCCACATGAATTTAGCTCCTTTCTTCTGGAGGGCAGTGATTGGACAACCAATCTTGGAGAATACTTTTATAAATCTCCTATAGTATCCTGCTAAGCCCATAAAGGATCTGATATCTGAAACATCCTTTGGGGTAGGCCACTCCATGATAGACCTGGTCTTGTCAGGGTCTACTGTTACTCCTTCTTCAGATATGACATGGCCCAAGTAATGTATTTGCTTCTGGAAAAAGTCGCACTTGCTAAGTTTGGCATAGAGCTGATGTTCTCTTAACACTTGAAGCACAAGTCTAAGATGTTCCTCTCTATTCTTGGAGTAAATTAATATATCGTCAATAAAAACCAGTACAAATTTGTCTAGGAATTTGTTGAGCACATTGTTCATCAAGCACATAAAAGTGGCAGGGGCATTGGTTAATCCAAATGGTACTACCACAAACTCATAGTGACCATATCTCATCCTAAAGGCAGTTTTGTGGATGTCTTCACCCTTGATTCGGACTTGATGGTATCCAGATCTCAAGTCAATCTTTGAGAATATGGAAGCACCTCCCAATTGATCGAACAGGTCATCAATCTTGGGTAAGGGGTACTTTTTATTTATGGTTACCTTGTTTAGTTGTCTATAATCTATGCATAGTCGGAGGGTACCATCTTTCTTCTTTACAAAAAAAACTGGTGCTACCCATGGAGACATGCTGGGCTGGATATAGCCTTTGTCCATCATTTCTTTTAGTTGTAATTTAAGCTCAACTAACTCAGGTGTGCTCATCCTGTAGGGTGTCCTAGACATTGGCACCGCTCCCGGTGCAAGTTCTATCGAGAAGTCAATGTCCCTTCTCAGAGGTAGACCCAGTACCTCTTCCGGAAATACATCTCTATATTCTCTTAGTGTAGGGTGGTCTTCGAGGCTTGGTTTGTCATCTTCCACTGATTCCAACACTTGTATCGCATAAAGTAGACATCCCTTTCTGCAATACTTTCTCATTTGAAGGGCTGATATTCATCTCATCGAGATAGGTTTTTGGATCCCTCGAAGGGTTATCCTTCTTCCTTCTTCACCTACACATTCTAAAGTTTTATGGTAATAGTCCAGTCTGAATTTATATGTGGCTAGCCAGTCCATTCCAATCAACAGGTCATATGATCCTAGGCGTAGTATGTTAAGGGTTACTTGGGTGGGGAATTCACCCATAGTGAATTGGCAAGCTGGTATGACCTCCGCTACCTTTCTTTTGGTGCCAGTGGCTAACTGTACCAACCATGGCTTGGCATGTTTATATGGCTGTAATTTACACTTATCAACAACCTTAGGAGCTATATAACTCAAATTTGAACTAGGGTCAATTAGAATAGACACTAGATGGTTGGCGATCATACCTATCATCTCCACCACTGAAGCTTGGTGGTCAGCTTGTTTATTATCCAAGGCTGCATAAATTTGCGGCACACTCCTGGCCACGTCATTGACGGTGGTAGCTTCTTGAATGTTGTAAATTCTTCGACTGCTCTGTTGTCAGTGTGGGCAGTCCCTCAGTAGATGTTCTTCTCCACAACCCTAACATTTCAAGGGTTCTCTCTTTAGGTTATCAATCTTTCCTGGGGTAGATCCAAAAGGTTTATTTCCGCTCTGGGAGGGGAAATTCTGTTGGTGTACACTTCGGGTTGGGAAACTCATCCTTGAGTCCTTTTTATATTTTTTAAATCTTGGGGATTTAAACCCCTTTTTCTATAATCCCGAACTATTCTTTTGCTTCCAGTTTTCGTGAGGTTCTGTCCGATGCCCCAGCTATTCGTAACAATATATTGCCTTTCGGATAATGTCTTCTAGGGTCTTTGGCTTGTCAAACTCAATCCTATTTTGATAGTCCTTAGGTAGTCCACTGATGAATCGTTGCACCTTTTCCTTTTTTGCTTTTATATAGGGTACGTGCCTCAACAATTCGAGGAATCTGCTAACATATTCCTCTATGGTGCATTTCCCCAGCTTGAGTTCATAGAATTATTTAGTCTTTTCGTTGAAATACTTTTCCAACAGATACTTCTTTCTGAAGTATTTCTCAAACCATTCCCAAGATAGGTCCTCTTCGTGAATCCCTTTTACATTCTTAAGATCTTCCCACCAAATGGAAGCCTTTCCATTCAAGTTGAGAGTGGCTACTCGGGCCTTCAAGTTTTTTGAGAAGTCATGGACTCTAAAGTACTTCTTTAGTCCAAGCAGCCAGGCCTCTGCTTCCTCCCCTTTCTTTATTTCACCGTTGAAAGAGGGTGGTTTGGCCTTCTTGAATTCTTCAAGATTATGACTTTTGGAATGCTTTCGCTTCTTCCATTTTCTTTGGGAATAAGAACTAGTTCTGCTACTAGAAGATCCCTTCGAGTCGCCAGTTTCCTTTCCAGAGGAATCATCCGACACTTGTCCCTTATCCCTGAGGTGGACCTTTCTCGAGGTGCTCTTCCCAGTGTGGCCACTTAAAAGACCACGTTTCTGTATCTCAGGTGGACTTCGGCTTTTCTTTGTTTGTCGTCGGTCCGCGTGAATGGTGTCAGGTTCATGTTGCAATTGTCTTTGTATGTCGGATAAACTATGCAACAAGACTGCATTAATTTCTGTTTGCTTCTCTTGCTCTTTTATCAACCTCTCATTGTCGGCATTCCAGCTCTGTAGTTCGACCATGAGGCTTCTCACAGTCTCAGCTAGATCGGGAGGGGTCTCAACCGTTCTCCTTTCGTTAGACTCTCCATCTCTGTTGTGGGAGCCATCCCCCACTTCATGGTGCATCATCATTCTATGCGTCTGCAGTTTCCCGCGGTTGATCGTCTACTTGTTGTGCAAGAAAAACACTTATTATTAGTCAACATTATATTCATTCACAATCAATGCATAATTCATATTTTTCAAATGCACACAAACAATAGGAATTTTCATTCTTAACTTGGGCTTTTGCTAAAGGGGTTAAGATAGAGGGTTACTCCTTTTAAGAGTACTTCAAGTGGAGTTTCTATGCAACTCGTTCATGAGCCCAAGCAGGCCAAGTGTTGTAACCATGATTTGATATCAATTTGTCACACCCCCCCTATAGAAACTTAGATTTTTCGTCTTTCTCTATGAGGAACATAATCCTCGAGACTTCTATGGGGCCGAGCGCATACCCTCTCTTCCCTTATCCTCCTCCAAACGACCACAAGCTAGCCTTAGCGCAAGCGCCTTTTGCAACTCGTGATTCAGGAATCAAGACTCTCGACTCCCCTTTCTCCGAACACTGATACCCGAGATACTATATGGGTATGGCTGCCTCCTCGCTAGAGCCTACTACATGTAACTGTAGGCTAGGCCAAACACTAGCACCACTCACAACCTCACCGGTTGAGGTGTTGAGCTCTCGTGCTCCTCCTTCGCGAATCCCCGAGACGCGAGGGATCAATGTTGCATGGACTCTGCCAAAGCGACGTGCACACACCACTTGTCAACCTCACTATACTCTGCTCATGAACTGTGTCACCGTTGCCCGTCAAACGAGACCTTGGCTCTCGACGTTTCACGACCTTAGTGATCAAGATGCAGCTTCTTCATCCTGTGAAACCCCGAGCCACGATAAGTCAACAGTGGGTTGACTCTTTCCCAGTGTGACATGTGTCCACCATCGGTCACCTGCTTCCTAGGCTAAATACTAGCGCTACTCGCATCTCGCAACTTCGTGAGATGGAGTGTTGATCCCTCATGCTCCTCCTTTGCAAGTTCCCGAGATACGATAAGTCAACAATGGGTTGACTCCTTCCCAGGCGACATGTGTCCATGACTTGTTACCCGTTCCCACCTTTCTTTGGGTGCTTGTTGTTACGCCACCTGTCAACCACGCGATCCCCACTTATGGATGGGTCACGTGTTTGCATGAGCCCTTGATGCTTGGCACTTCGCGACTTCGACAATCGAAAAGAAACTCTCTCAAGCTCTGAACCCCTGATAGGCGATAACCACGAAGGTTCTGATCCAACGGTTCTCCCGTGACTTGGATCCAACGACCACGATTACATTGCGATCTTGCGAATCGTGAGTTCATGCAGTCCTACCCTTGACCACGCCAAGTCGTGAGTAAGCGAAATGCTACTCTCCTACCTATACAAAGGCTAAGATCGATGGTCATTAGGGCTCCGTCAGATCCTTGGATCTACGGTCCTGGATCCCATCGCTACTTGCGAAGGCTGAAAGGGTCGAGGTGTTAATGCCTGCACTCCTTCTCTAGATCCATCGGTCTTGACAGATCTGGGGTATTCTTGAAAGGATTCCGACCGTTCATCTACCAAATGATAGGATATCCCCTCTTCTATAATTGGGCTTGCTATCCCTTATGAGCTTGAGTCATGAAATTCAACTTCTCAGGGCTTCAAACTCCCATGACTCCAAGACCTTAGGGAGCTATCCTTCCTTGCATAAGGTTTCCAGACCCGGATCGCATGAACCTTCATATGGTTCTTCAGCAATCATCCCGAATCTTAGTCGAGTCTCTGGGTAAGGGTTCGACACGGTTCCAAGGTTTATGGGGTAATCCCCGGGGAAGAGTAATCTTGAAGAGCCTTCCTGGAACATTATGAGAGTTAAGCAAACAAGACGATTCTCAGTGGAGAGAATTCATGCCCCAACCTTAATCCTTTGTACAAAAACTGACTATGGCATGTAAGCATACACATGCATCCATTATTTCCAGTCTAACACACCAGGCAATCATTCTACACATAAATTATTATGGGCATATAAACATAAGCATGTATTCATGATATTCAGTTCGAAATACAAGGTATAAAACACTTATCAGATCTACCAGGCATGATGCAACTGCTGAGAGGGGTGCTCGTTTTCACCCAACCGTAGGCTCAGTGACTCCAAACGGATTTACCAGTAGCCACCCCCGAGCTAGACCACGATGCTTTGAGGTTCAACCTCCTACTTCCAGCTCAATGGAAGTCAAGGACGAAGGTTACTCTCCTTCTCCTGATACAGGAAAATAATCTAGGATGAAGGTTACTCTCCTTATCCTGGTATTCAAAACTTCTTGCATTTCCAGGGTTTCTTCAGTCTTTTTTGCGATCCCTGTCACGCGCACTGCTCTCTTCCTTACCACATTTCCTCTCTTGCCAATTTCTGTCTGCAAGGTTGCGTGCAGCATGAATTCTTCCGTTCGTGGTCAGGTCTGAGGGCTGTTACGAATGGGTGGTTCACCCCCATCTCCTCATTGACTCTTGAGGAGCCTCCCCACCTACCAATCTGATGGGAAATCCATTTCAGGATCAGAGAGCTGTTTTGGTTTGTGAGCAAGTATAAATCAATACGGTACTGGCTTGGTGGAAGTTAACACAACCATTCTAGGTCCCTTCCACCACCTCTCATTAGCCATCATGGTCTCTTTTAGCACATCTCCTCTCTCAGCAGTCATGCAACACATATTCATTATATAATTTACATTCATCGACCTTTTATGCAAAGTTCCGTCAAATCAAACATTCACATCTTTGAGTTTTCCATAGTTCTTGGCCAACATAGTTATTTTTACAGACTGGGGGAAACAGGGTGTTACACAGAGAAGGATGAACACAACACTTAAATATATAGTCAAGGAGGAGATCCAAAAGTTTTTAAATGTCAGATTCATTTATCCCATCTCCTATAGTAAGTGGGTATCCCCGCTTGTAGTGGTTCCAAAGAAAGTGATCGGGAAATGGATAATTTGTGTTGATTTTCGGGAACTCAACAAAGCCACTCTGAAATACTACTTTCCTCTCCCTTTCATTGACCAAGTTCTAGATACCTTGTCTGGCAAGAAGTATTTTTCATTTCTAGATGGGTACAACAGGTACAATCAAATTCTTATAGAACTCGAAGACTGGGACAAGACTACCTTTACTTGTCCTTGGGGCACCTATGCCTATAGGGTCTTACCATTTGGATTGTGTAATGATCCTGCCACATTTCAACAAGCAGTATTGGGGATATTTGCTGATCTTATTCATGATTGTGTGGAGGTCTACATGGATGACTTCATAGTTTATAGTAACACTTACCAGGAAGCCTTAGACAACTTAGAAAAAATCCTCATCAGATGCCAGGAAATGAACCTATATCTAAGTCATGAAAAATGCAAAATGTTGTTAACTAAAGGAGTGGTTCTAGGACATCATGTTTCATCTAAAGGGATACAATTTGATCCTGCAAATATTGAGGTCATTGTTAGACTTCCACCCCCCAAGACTCAGAAAGAGGTGAGAATCTTTCTTGGACATGCCAGATATTACCGGTGGTTTATTGAAAATTTTACAAAGATTGTTGCACCTATGTTTGGATTACTAATAAAAGATGTTGATTTTGTTTGGACTGAGTAGTGTCAAACTTCCTTTGAAACCTTGAAAGCTAAGTTGTCTGTAGCACCCGTTCTTAGAGGGCCCAATTGGAATTTCCCATTTCATATATCCACTGATGCCTCTGACACCACAATATGAGGGGTATTAGGGCAGAAAGAGGACCAACAAACCTATGCCATTTATTTTGTGAGCAAGAACTTGTCCCTTATTGAGTTAAACTACATAGTCACAGAGAAAGAATTCTTAGTAGTTGTTATGCTATTAACAAGTTTCATCATTACATTACAGGTTATGAAGTATTTGTACATACCGATCATTCTGCCATTAGATTCATCATGAATAAACCCATAACTAATGTCCGAGTGACCAGGTGGCTTTTGTTATTGCAAGAATTTAATATCATTGTGCTTGACCGACCTGGTAAGGATAATGTAGTCGCTGATTTTTTTTCCTGAATAAAAAATGAGGATGATGATATCCCTGTAGATAATAGTTTCCTAGACGAGCACCTCTTTTCCATTTCTGTCAATACCCCATGGTTTGCAGATATGGAAAACTATCTGGCTACTAGGAAGTTACTGTCTCATTTGTCACCTTATGAAAAGCGGAAAATTATTACACAGAGTGATAATTACTCTTGGGTTGGTCATGATCTTTTTCACACAGGTCTTGATTTGATTATTTGTAGATGTGTTCAAGAGGACGAGGTACCAGAAATACTACGAAGTTGTCATGATGGACCATGTGGTGGCCATTTTTTTGACAAATGTACAACATATAAGGTGTTACATTTAGGTTACTATTGGCCTAGCATTTTTAAAGATGCTGCCAAGTATGTGAGAAGTTGTGATAGTTGCGAAATGATAGGAAGACCTACGTAAGTTGAATAAATGCCTTTGCGTGCCCAAGTTATGATAGAACCCTTCGAAAAATGGGCCCTCGACTTTGTAGAACCAATTTCACCCATGTCCCGTAGGAAGAACTATATTTTGGTTTGTACGGACTATGTCACCAAATGGGTAGAGGAAAAAGCCCTATTCAGGGCTAGAAAGAAGTCTGTTGTCGAATTTATCTATGAAGACATCTTTACCCACTTTGGTGTCCCTCGTGAAATTGTTATTGACCAAGGCACTCAATTCACTTCCAAGCTAATGAGAGAGCTAACAGAGAAATATGGGATTAAACACAATAAATCTTCTCCATACCACCCGCAAGACAATGGTAAGGTAGAATCCACAAACAAAGTTATGGAAGCCATATTGACCAAGACTATTCAATTACATCACTGGGATTGCGCTGATAGACTCCTAGAGGCTTTGTGGTCATATCGGACCACCTGGAGAAATACCACTGGGCATACCCCTTATGAGCTAGTGTACAGGAAACAAGTACTTTTACCAATAGAATTCCAAGTAAGGACCTTTTGTATTTCCGTAGAATTAGGATTGAACCTGGATGAGGCTCATAAGCAACGATCCCTACAATTGAATGAGTTGGATGAAATTAGGCAAGATGCCATCCAATAGACAATATTAGTCCAAAACCAGAGGAGCAAGTGGCGTGGCAAGTTTATTAAGAATAAACACTTCCAACCTAGTGATTGGGCTCTTTTGTTTGATTCCTGATTCAAAACCTTCAAAGGAAAACTCACCACCCGGTGGTTGGGCCCTTACGAGGTAGACACTATATATGACAATTGAGTTGTAAAAATTAAAACAATTGATGATGGACAAGTCTCCTCTGTGGTAAATGGACACCGACTTAAATTTTATCATAAGCCCATTTCCATAGAGGATTTTCTACAAGTCATGTCAACTGACAAGGCATTGGCCTTAGTAGATGGGGAAGTTCCCCCTTGTTCTTGAAAAGTTTTCTAAATTTCCTATTGTATATATGTAAATAGTTTTGAATTTTGTTAATAAGGCAATTCTAGAGATTTCTGTAAGTATTTATTTCACCAGGAGTACACAGTTTCAAGGATATTTGTTAAAAAGTTGTTACACTTGAATTTTGTATCTGCTAAAGCATTAAATGAATATTGACTTACTGTAATTAGCCATATTTTTGCAAGAATTCTCATTTTTAGGCATTCTAAAGCAGTTTCTCTTGAAACTCTTCATCATTGTATAAGGAAGTAATACCATAACTATCAAGACTAGAGGTCTCTCATACATTTTTTCTAGGAAACATGAGTAAGTGAGTCAAGTGTCTTTATCAAAGAGTAACAAGGAGGTCTAATTAGCGGCTAGTCATGGAAACATCACAATAATTACAAATGAAGAAAGTAAGTTGAGCCTAGAGATACCTTTCTGTTCTTTCTCAATGGTACCAT
>SNQJ01S0097677.1:0-31348 GCA_010110895.2 Picea sitchensis | reverse complement strand
TGTAATTCTTTTCTTTAATTATCTTCAGGGCCTACATGTACTTCCTTCTTCAATTGACTTTGTCATCTTCAAAAATTCATTTCTCCTCAACCATGAGGATCCACGTGACGTGCCACATAGCACCGGAAACAACATGATGTATAATATCCATTCATGGGTGTTGTATATGCATGTGCATTGTCCTTCATGTCCAAATACCTTTATCAATCTTGCGGTCCAAAACCCATGACTAGGGTTGGCATCAATGACAACAACCAATATTCCAACAATCTCCCCCTTTGTCATTGATGGAAAACATAGCAAGTAACTCAGGAGTCGTTGTGGGTGAATTCAGAGTTAACTTTTAGAAGAAAACTTTTTGTCTAAGTGGCGTGAACAAGGGGCACTGCGCAGTGAATCCACAGGTTCGAAAATTAGTTCTAAAATAGATAGAAAAATATATGAATAAAGATGGCAGGAAGCACATACGCAAAGAAAGAGGCAAAATACATCTAACTACTACAATTAGAATCTTTTCATAAAAGCTACAGGACTTTTTCATTAACTTTCGGTCAAACTCAAATTACATACAATAGCTATGGTCTATACTCAATTTTCCAAACAACCTGGCTTACATCGAAAATATGAAATATATAAATGAGGGCGTCGCTTGGGATACCCTACTCTTCTAACTGCTATCTCTACAAACTAAGGAACCGATTGTTCTGCATTAAAAAACTCTTGATATGACTTTTTCCAAAAATAGACAAAGATACATCCGGCTACATCACGATCATTGTAATCTGCCACGGGGATTAGGTTTGTCGATCAGGTATCTGAGGGGACAGGTGTTTTTCAGAGTCCCATTGTCTGTTGTAACGGCTTTGATTTTATGTCGCATGCTCATGTGTTGGGGGGAAAATGTGCATGGAAAGTGTAGGTAGACAGTCACAGCCATTATGAAAATGGAGAAATTTCTCGGGCGATGTTTCCTTCAAACATTATCAATATTTTTCTTCCATTTACGAATGCAGGAAAGAACTTGGCTAAGATTGTTTCTTTTTCTTGCTGGTGAGAGCTACGCGAGCTATCTCTTCGACCACTTCACTTTCTACGTACTTGACTTCACACGTTTGGACACATGGGCCATTACTCGACCGAAAAACGACTCTAAACGGAAAGAAAAATGGCGGCGCTAACAAGATATACTACTAAAACTCAAACATGCACACGCAATATACTTCAACATATTTTCCTCAAAACCATTCACTACAACAAGTACTATACATTCAATAGTTCCTCTAGGAAGATGCCCAAACTCACAAGACCATTCATCATCCATATACAAGCATATGCCTCAAATATATATCCAAATATGTGCATATAACAAGGAACTATAACACTACTAAGAAAGTACTAACATGATGAACAATACCCTAACAAAAATACCTCAATCCATACACCAGGATTTGTACCATGCATCCAAGCTATGCCTCAAGAATATGATCCAAAAATAAACCATATACCATCATCAAACACCCTTAAAAACACACACATACAAGCATACTTATAGCTATGTGACTGACCTATAACATTAGATCTCAGATAACCATGGCTTACTCAACGTCTGCAGTCTGTTCCAGCCCTTTTTCCCACATTTACCAGTGCCTCATATGTTTCACACTAGTTGACCCACAAGGATGTCTCGCTAGACACCTATAGGTTGAACCGCGAGGACCTCAATAATTAGGGTTTCTCAGAAACCCTTGCCCTCTACAACTCCAAAACTTTTCCGTCAAACTTTCTTCACTTCCTCGGCTTCGCAGGACCTCAGATTTGTCAATTATGCCTGCAAATAACCTTTCACAAAATAGATACTCAACTAATTTCAATAGGTTCTAATAATATTCCCTTGCTCTCCTACTTATACTTTCCAAGTGCCTTCCTCTAGAATTCTCCTTGTAACTAGTTTACCCATTTATCCATCTTATAGGGATAACCCACTTTCTTTAGTTAGTCAAATCATAACTTATTTACCCTCAACTAACTTCTTGTTGTAGCCACTTTATTATTTAATTAATTTCTTATTCCAACAACTTTACCCATGATTAACTCCTAGTTACAACCAATTTGACTAGTAAACTTGTTCTAGGAGCTTCTAGAATAATTGACTTCTTTGACCTTATAGGGGATTCTAGATGACTCAAAAGGGTTCTCCAACTTCACAAAGCCATAAATCCATAATCGGGAGGAGTTATGTGATGTACCACATGTCACCAGAAACAACACAACATGTACTATCCATCCAAAATAGTCTCACCTGCAAATTCACTGATCTTTATGTCCATATTCCTCAATTACTTTCAATTTCCTTAACCACACCTCTGGGGTTACCGTACTTCTCCAAGAGTTGACATAAATATCTAAGGGTTGACATCAATATACAATATCACTCTCCAAGGGTTGACATCAATGAAAACCAACTATCCAAACCAACTGTCCAACAATCTCCCCCTTTGGCATTAATGGCAAGACTTAGTCATGAAAATACTCATGCTCATTCTCCTTGTGATCATCACTCCTCATCAATGTTTCTGTCTCTCCCCCTTTGACATCAATGGCAAAGGGTATCTCCCTTTGGGGTTGCTCCTCCTTATTGAACTCTCCTTGGGGTTGCTCCCCCTGTCTGCATTGTCCTGTGGGTTTCTCCCCCTATCTAAATTGTCCTTGGGGATGCTCCCCATGTCTTCATGCCTATGATTACTCTCTCTCTCCCTTTGACAAAGGATTAACTCCCCCTTTCTATATGACACTGTACCGGTTCTAACCAATCCCAGTTAAAGTAATAGCTCCCCATGTGGGTGTGTCTCCCTTTTTGTATGCTACTAATCTTCCTTTTTGAATCTCTCTCTGATTACTTCTATGCACATTGTTGTGTAGATCAATATAGGTCTTCCTGTACCTTCTTCCTTTTGGAGTTATTGTCCATTGGTGCTTCCTCGTGTAATCAACTGACATATGTAAAAATAATTCAAGATTAAGAATTCAAATATTCCTTTATCATAATCATCCAACATTCTCTGAACCAATATCTGAATCAATCTCTGAACCTCTCTCTGAACCAATAGATGAATCCATCTTTTTCCATACTATTCAAGACTCTACTACTCAACTATCCACAATGTTGACCCATATATCACTGTATTATCATGAAGTCTTCACTGCTGCAATTGATCATCACCTGTCAATTATGTCCACTAGTATTCTCAATCCGTAAACCAAACTCTACATATCTAGAACAAGTTGTGTTGAATATATCTTTGTCTGAATACAATCATAGACTTCTGCTTTGTAATTTTCCAACTGATCAATTTGTCATATTACACTTCTGCAAACTGACTACTCTAGGTGTGTCTACTCGAACTTTTTAAGTTGCTCAAAAGATGGTTCTTTGATCTCTCTCGGCTACTACATAGACTCCCCCTATATAATATTCATATTACATGGGAGTCTCCAATATGGATGGCTCAAAAGAATACCTTCTCTGATGCAGAGTCATCATCTTCTTCATATGTAGATTCATCATCCCTCTAAACATTGACTTTTTTCCTTTCTTCTTGTGGATTGATTCTACTCTAGAATTCCTGAGAGTACAATCCCTTTAACATGTTCCTTATTTACCTTATCTTCTTTTCTTTTATTTATTCTCCAAACATTTCTATATCTGACATCTTACTTTTTCTTTGTAGATTTTTCTTCATCTCATATTATTTCCAATCTTGCAATGTTTGGGACCTAGTTTTTGTTCACCTGTTCTTCTTGTTTTCTTTTCCATAATTTCTTATATATGATATCATTGTTCTTTCTCAAATAATTATGCATCATGCTTCTACAATCATGAGCTATTTGTCCATAGTTATGGAATTTGTAAAATTCAATGTTATGTGGGGCCACATAAGCATTTCTTGCTTGAAACTTTATTCCATAAGCCCTGCCATATGAAACCTTATGTCCAAAGTTAGTACAATAAAAGCAATGAGCATAAAAGATATTTACATACCTGGGAGTGGATGATCTTCTTTGTTGTTTAGTCCTTCTGAATTCTTGTCTTGGTTGATCATGATCTTCTCTTATATGGATCCCTTCATTATGGTTCAAGCTTCTTTGTTGCCTGAATGTGGTAGGTATTGTTGAAGATGTATCTCTATTATACTCCTTCTTTTATTCATGATTTCTTCCTTTGAGTACTTCTGCATAACTCTTACTCTTTTCTTCATTCTTCTTTCCTAACAACCTGGAATGCTTCTCTTCATTCTCTAGTGTTGATGTGGATATTTATGTCTCTTCAACATTCTTGCTGAGTTTGACAATTTTACTTCTCAATGTGACAACTTCTTCTTTGAGCTTCTCCACCTCTTCTTCTTTCTTCATCATCTGAATCTTCATGATTGTTTATGTTCACTTTGCTTCTTCAAGTTGGATATTTAGTGTGATTATTTCATCTTCAAGTTCTCTTTCTCTTTGACTAAATTTTGCTTCATGATTATTTTCCTTTTCAATCTTAGGATTATCATGTATTTCATTGGGATCTTCTGTCTCATCACTTCTGTTGATCACGCATTCTTCTGAATCTAAATATACCTAACATGATGAGCATATATCTTATTGTTTTGTACCTGCATCTTCTTTAGAATTATCTAGCTCTGTGATGGGAGAATCCTCAAAGTAGAGATTATGTAGCTTATCCCAAAGTTCTTTAGCTGATGAACACTGACCCACTTTGTTCTTTATTGAATCTGGAAATCCATCCAATATAAAATCCAATGTTATTTTTTTGTTTCTTTTCAATTCCTTCTTGGCTACACTCTTAGGTTTCTTTGTAGCATTATATCTTGACACAACCGATTTCTGAATATCATATCCATGTGCCTTTAAAAAAGTTTTCATCTTGATACTCCACAATTCATACTTTAGACCCTTCTGACCATTGAACATTGGTACTCCATTCAAACTAAAAATGTGTACTCCATTCACACTGAACATTGGTACTTCATTCCTATCATACTCCATGATCTACCTTCCAATAGTTAAACTGTTTCCTTGAAGGAACCCGATCTGATACCAATTGTTGGATTACTGAGAGGGGGGGGTGAATCAGTAATGAGAAATTATACCACTTTTAACCAAAAATTATATTCCTTTAACTTATTCAACCATGTTCACCAATTCATCATCAATATATTATTGTATCATAAACATTAACATCCATTATTGAAAAATAAAAAATAATAAACACATCCACACAATACACAGTACACCAATATTTACGTGGAAATGCAATAGAAAAATGTGGAATGATTTTCTTATATGTCAAATAATTACATTCAAGGAATCACTAACTTCCAATTCTCTAGCTCCAATGCCCTAGTTTCTCAGGCTCCAACCTAAAGGAAGATGCAACTCCCTAATTCTATGGCTCGAGCTAATAGGAGGATACAACCCCCTGGGTTCTTTGGCTACATTCGAAAGGTGGCTATAACCACCTAGTTCTCAGGTTCCAACCTGAAGGAAGATCCAACTCCCTGATTACCGGACTCCAACTAAAAGGATGCTAGAACCCCCCTTCCTTTCCCCATCCAACCGCCCTGAAATATAAGTGTCAAGTAACTAATAGTGCCACTGTCACTCTATCATTGTCAACATGTAACCTATTAACTTGTCCAACCTATCACTAACACAACAACCTGTATCATGCATCAACATATAACTCAACCTGTACCTCAACATGTACCATAAACAAGTGCATCAACAATGCACCAAGCCTATACCTCAACCTGTACCATCAACAAGTGCATCAACCATGCACCAAACATGTATAAATAACTTGTCACAACAACCTGTCCAAACAACTTGTCACATCAATCTCATCAACCAAATTAGATCTACTCACCAAGATCAATCACAAAGACAACTCTCAGCCATATGCACAATATCTTCAAGATGTGCATCAACCAAGACTACTCACAAACATCAACAAGATGTACCACAATCAAGATGTGCTTCTAAAATTATACCAATACATGTATGCCACGTCATCCATAAACCATGTGCCAACAATACTTCACAAATGTCTCCAACAATATTACCAACAAATTCCTCTAACAATGTACCAAGCATGTACCAATCATGTATCAACAACAACTCAAACTATGACTCATCAAGATTTACCAACATTACCATACCATACATATCATGTATGTGCCAACTCATCAACTACAAGTCTCAACCATATACCAAAGACATATACCAAGGTATCCAACAAAATTCATCTAGCAATACATCATAGTATCCATGATCCAAATACCATAAACCCTCACATCAAATCATGTGCCAAACCTTCACTCGTATGTAACCTTAAATGTGTATCAACCATATACCAATATCACTAACAAAAGCCTCTCACAATGTACCATAAGATATACAAATAAAAATCAAACATGCACAAGCAATATACTTCAACATATTTTCCTCAAAACCATTCACTACAACAAGTAATATACAACCAATAGTGCCTCTAGGAAGATTCCCAAACTCACAAGACAATTCCTCATCCATATACAAGGATATGCCTCAAATATATATCCAAATATGTGCTTATAACAAGGAACTATAACACTACTGAGAAAGTACTAACATGATGAAAAATACCCTATCAAAAATACCTCAATCTTTACACTAGGGTTTGTACCATGCATCCAAGATATTCCTCAAGCATATGATCCAAAACTAAACTATATACCATCATCAAACACCCTTCAAAAACACACATACAATCATACATGTAGCTCTGTGATTGACCTGTAACATTAGTTCTCAGATAACCATGGCTTACTCAAATTTTGCAGTCTGTTCCAGCCATTTTTCCCAAATTTACTAGTGCCTCACCTATTGCACAATATTTTACCCACAAGGATGCCTCTCTAGACACCTATAGGTGGACCCACAAGGACCTCAGTAATTAGGGTTTTTTAGAAAACCTTTCCCTCTGCAACTCCGAAATTTTTCCATCAAACTTTCTTTGCTTCCTCAGCTTCGCAGAGCCTCATATTTGTCAATTATGCCTGTAAATAACCTTTCACAAAATATATATCAACTAAGTTCAATAGGTGCTAATATGATTCCCTTGCTCTCCTACTTATACTTTCCAAGTGCATTCCTCTATAATTTTCCTTGTAAATGTTTTACCCCTTTCTCCATCTTCTAGGGCTAACCCTCTTTCTTTAATTAGTCAAATCATAACTTCTTTAACCTCAACTAACTTCTTGTTGTAACCACTTTATTATTTAATTAATTTCTTATTGCAACAACTTTACCCATGATTAACTTGTAGTTACAACCAATTTGACCAGTAAACTTCTTCTAGGAGCTTCCAGAATAATTGATTTCTTTGACCTTCTAGGGGCTTCTAGATAACTCAAAAGGGTTCTCCAACTCCACAAAGCCATAAATCCCTAAATGTGAGGAGTTATGTGACATACCACATATCACTGGAAAATAGAACGAATTGTACTATCCATCCAAAATAGTCTCACTTGCAAATTCATTGATATTTATGTCCATATTCCTCAATTAATTTTGGGTTCCTTAACAACACCTCTAGGGTTACTAAAATTCTCCAAGGGTTGACATCAATCTCTAAGGGTTGACATCAATCTACAATATCACTCTCCAATTATTGACATCAATGACAACCAACTATCAAAACCAATTGTCCAACAATCTCCCCATTTGGCATTGATGGAAACACCAACATTGATGGCAACATTAGTCATGAAAATATGCATGCTCATGTTCCCTGTGATCATCGCTCCTCATCAATGTTTCTATCTCTCCCCCTATGACATCAATGGAAAAGGGTATATCCCTTTGGAGTTTCTCCCCCTTACTGAATTCTCCTTGGGACTGCTCACCTTGTCTACATTGTCCTTTGTGTTGCTCCCCCTATCTAAATTGTCCTTGGGGTTTCTCCCCCTATCTTCATGCCTCTAATTACTCTCTCTCTCCCTTTGACAAAGTATTAACTCTCCCTATCGATCTGAAACTATATCTATTCTAACCAATCCTGGTTAAAAGAATATCTACCCCTATGGGTGTGTCTCCCTGTTTGTATGCTACTAATATTCCTTTTTGAATCTCTCTCTCTAATTATTTATCTGCATGTTGTTGTGTAGATCAATATAGGTCATCATGTACATGCTTCCTTTGCAATTATTGGTACTTGGTGCTTCCTCCTGTAATCAAATAACATATGTAAAAAGCATTCCAGATTAAGCATTCAAGACTAAGCATTCAAAGTTTAAGCATTCAAATATTCCTTTATCATAATCATCCAACATTCTCTGAACCAATCTATGAATAAATATATGAACCACTCTTTGAACCAATCTATGAATCCATCTTTTTCCATACTGTCCAAGAATATGCTACTCAATTGTCCATAATGTTGACCCATCTATCATTATACTATCATAAAGTATTCAATGGTACAATTGATCATCAAATGTCAACTATGTCCAATGGTCTTCTCAATCTGTAAACCAAACTATGCATATATGGAATAAGTTGTGTTGAATATATCTATGTCTGAATACAATAATAGACTTATGCCTGTGTAATTTTCCAACTGATCAATTTTCCATACTGTACTTCTACTAACTAATTTCTCTAGGTATGTCTACTCAAACTATGCAAGTTGCTCGAAAGATGGTTCTATGATCTATCTCAGCTACTGCATAGACTCCCCCTGTCTAATATCCATATCACCTGGGAGTCTCCAATATGGATGACTTAGAATAATACCTTCTATGATGCAGAATGATCATCCTCTTCGTCTGTAGATTCATAATCCCTCTGAACTTTGACTTTTCTCTTTTTTCCAGTGGATTGATCTCGCTCTATAATTCCTAAGAGTACAATCTCTTGAACTTGTTCATTGTTTTCCTACTCTTCTTTTCTTTCATTTCTTCTCCAAACCTTTCTATTTCTAACATCTTCCTTTTTCTTTGTAGATTTGTCTTTGTCTCGTATTATTGCCAATCTTGAGATCTCAGAGACTTGGTCCTTCTCCACCTGTTCTTCTTTTTTTCTTTTCCATACTTTCTTATATATGATCTCAGTGTTCTTTCTCAAAGAATTATCCATCATGCTTCTACAATCACAAGCTATGTGTCCATAGTTATGGAATTTGTAACATTCAATGTTATGTGGGGCCACATAAGCATTTCTTTCTTGAACCATTCTTCCATAAGCCATGCAATCTGCAAACTTATGTCCAAAGTTAGTACAATGAAAAAAATGACCATAAAATAAATTTACATACCTCGGAGTGCATGATGTTCTTTGTTGTGTAGTCCTTCTAATTTCTTGTCTCGGTTGATCATGATCTTCTCTTTTGTGGATCCCTTCATTATGGTTGAAGCTTATTTGTTTCCTGAATGTGGTAGGTCTTGTTGAAGATTTATCTCTATTATACTCAATCTTCTTTGATTCATGATTTATTCCTTGAGTACTTCTGCATAACTCTTACTCTTTTCTTCATTCTTCTTTTCTGGCAACCTGTAATGCTTCTCTTCATTCTCTATTGCTGATGTGGATGTTTTTTTCTCTTCAACATTCTTGTTGAGTTTGATGATTTTATTTATCAATGTGACAACTTCTTCTTCAAGCTTCTCAATCTCTTCTTCTTTCTTCACCATCTAAATCTTCATGACTTCTTCTGTTCACTTTGCTTCTTCAAGTTGGATCTTCAATGTGATTATTTTATCTTCAAGTTCTCTTTCTCGCTGTCTGAATTTTTCTTCATGATTATTTTCTTTTTCAATCTCAGGTTTTTCTTCTATTTCATGTTGATTACACATTCTTCTTCTTATGAATCTTTCTGAAAAATGAACATCTATCTTCTTGTTTTGTACCTACATCTTCTTTAGCATTATCTAACTCTATGATTGGAGAATCCTCAAAGTAGAAATTATGTAGCTTATAGCAAAGTTATTTACCTGAAGAAAAATGTCTAATATAGGTGGATATCGCTGGCCACCCAACTATTCCAACTGGCTCAAAATATTATTCTGGCAACTTATTATTTTTAGCAGTTTTTTGGTTCCTAAACTTTCGGTGCCATTTTGAGGGCCTAAATGAAGTTTTTTCGGGATCAAGCACCTCAATTATCGCCAAAGGCTTTGATTGAGCCCCCAAAATGAATCTCCTCGAAGATACCTTTCCAACGAGATATCATGCACCCCAAACGCAGATCATATGCCAAAGTTACACCCCCGAGAAGTTGATACACCAAACTACCCAACATCGGGTCCACAAAACTGTTGGATTTTCATCTTCCAGGGTTAGGGTTTTGGATTTTATTTATGTTAAAAAGGAATTTAGAGCCTCATTGTAATCATCTTCCTGCAAATGTCAGTATCCATCACATCTCTTCTCAAAGATAAGTTGCCACCATTTTAGCGAGTCTTTCACTCTGTATTTTTACAGTCTTGTACATTTCGCTCATTAATAGAAATTGTGTATTACTGTATCTCTGTGTTTATGGTTTCATCTCTGATATATTTCTATTATATTATTGGATATATGAGATATATCTATACATTTCTTTATTATATCTCCGCTCTCATTTCTTTCCGAAAGTAATCTCGATCATTGTCCCCCTTTGTTCTTTACTGAATCAAGAAATCCTTCCAAGATAAAAATCCAATGCTATTTTTTTGTTCCTTTTCAATTCCTTCTTGGCTACACTCTTAGGTTTCTTTGTAGCATTGTATCATGTCACAAATTATTTCAAAATATCATATCCATGTGCCTTTAAAAAAAAAATCATCCTTGTTAGCGCCACCATTTTTCTTTCCATTTAGAGTCGGTTTTGAGTCACGTTATTACCCATGCACCCAAACATGTGAATTTGGGTATGTAGCACCGTGAGTTTGAAGTCAGAAAATGGTTGGTTGGCACTTGGAAATGGGAAAGGGTGTCAGAGTCGGAAATTGTATACGTGGTACGGGCATGTCTTTCCCAGAAGGTCGAATCGCATTAAGAAGCCAGTTTCTATGTGCCCTGGTCGAGTCAAGTGGTTAATAAAGGTCGCATCAGCAAGTAAAATAGTTATTATCAGTTCATCATGAAGTCTGAGAGAATGAAAAATTGTAGCGTTCGTATTAGGCATGCTCAGCAAGCCTTACCACCTTCATCCTACACGCGGGGATTTTCCATGGACAACCTGCAATTCGACTTGAAACATCTCGTCTCCATAAATTCACTGCCTTCCAGCATGATTCCCTCTCTTGGTCAATTTGTTATAAATCTCATATGTTCGGCATGCCCTCCAGCCATAGAACTAGGCCTAAACTCTTTTCGCAGGTTCCCCTTACCAATCCAGTTGTTTCAGAACCACTCCCCATGTGCATTCATTCAATACACTTCGCACAGAGTATACCTTGGTCACACCATGGAGGCTTCTCAGAGCGTAGGAAAAGTTGTGTTGAGTGGAAAAACTAAAAGGTATGAACCCCAAAGAGACTAGAATTCTTTCTCACATGCGACAACCATTCCCAAAGATGTGGAAGGAACCATTCTTTCACCTGCTGAAAAGACCAGATCAAGTTGCAGAACAGCCGAAGTAGAGAAATTAATACAGGAAAGGGAGACGGCAAGAGCCCCCTCCTCCCAACAACAATTGCCTTAGAGGAGGGGCAGGCTGAGAAAGAACGAGGAGATCATGAAGGCTCAAATTGCAAAATAACCGTGCGTCAGATTGATAGCTGGAGAACTACTCAGACGTGCCATCTGGCTAGAACCTGTTGGGAAATCGAGCCATGAAGGCAGGAATAGAGCGAGGAAAGTGAATTCCACGGGAGAAAATAAGGAAGCGCCATCTCAGCAGCTGAAACAAGCAAAGCTAGCTATTGTCGAGCTCTATTAGGAGAATAGGGAATTAAGGCGACAGCTTACGATAAAGACCGCAGAAGCATCAGTTGCACAAAGTCACGGAGGGAACATGGCATGGATGAAAAAGCAACTTAGAGAGACGCAAAAAATTATTTTCCAGCTGTGAGAGGCACAAAGGTCGGCAGAAGAAAGGCACACGAAGCATCCCAGAGAAGGATAAGCAATCGAAAAGGAAATCTGTGTGGCTCTTGCCAGCGCAAAAAAAGAGAAAGTTTAATGGGCAACATTTTCTTCACGGCATTTTTGAGTGATACATGTCCTCTAAAGTATCCTACCATTTTAATAATGGTTGCGAGAATCAAACAACTATTTACTGTGCACATTTCTCGAGAAAATGGGCGCATAACGGAAGGCGAAGCCAATATTACAGACAACAAGCTTTTACAGACACTTTTTCACTAGGATACACGATCAAGAGATACAACGACACATATTTCCCCACATCAAATCCTGACCGATGATCATACCCCATGGTGAACCTGAAGATAGTCGTTAGTGGACAGGCGTGACTATAGCCTATTTTTGGATAGTATAATGTGAAGAGTCTCTGGCACATGTGGCACATTTTTTCCTAGTTTAGGGTTAACGGTTAGAAAGCATAGCAGCCCAAGCGGCGCCCACATTTATATATTTCATCTTTTTTATGTAAGTAAGGTTGGTTGGCAAATTGAGTAAATGACTGCTATTGTATGTAATCTGAGTTTTTGACTGAAATTTAATGCAAAGGTCATGTGATTTGATGAAAAGATTCTAGTTGTGATAGTCAGGTGTATTGTGTCCCTTTCTTTGCGTATGTGTTTTCTGTTACCTTTTATTTCATATCTTATACTGTCTATTTAGGAACAAATTTTCAAGCTTGTGGATTCATTGTACAGTGCCCCTTGTTCGCACCACTTAGACAAAATGTTTTCCTCTCAAGAAAACTCTGAATTTGTCCATAGCGGCGATCTTGAGTTACTTCCTGTGTTTTTCTCCCACCATGCTTTACGGTTTACATTGAAGGTTGTTGTTCGTCTATCCTTCTCCTCTCGAATCCAGTCACTGAGTCATTTGTTCCATCTCTTCCTCAGATCGACCCCATAGCCCAAGTTTTACTTTTCTACGCCAATATAACCAAAAACCATTTTACCATAAGGTGTCAAATCTAGCCATTGTTTTCAAAGTCATATCCTGTGCGGAGACTGCACCATTTCTAAGAGATCCCTCTCCAGATCCGAAAGACTAGTTTTGAGTCTCAAATTTAGTTGAAAATGTTACCTTCGTCATTTGTTTATCATCCATATAGATTTATGGAGTGCAAGCATTCTGGCATCGTTATCGGGGACGAAGTTGAAAATATTTTCCTTGGGAGAACGACAAACATTGCAGTTTGGTCCCTGAGGGTAACAGAGGGACAAACACCCATATAGGCTGAAACCTTTACCCTGGAGACTCCAGTCCAAACAAACCAGTAGCCCTAAGTAGAACTACTCAGGAAACCTAGCTCCAAAGACGTTTTACACCATAGCGAATCCTGACCCAAACCCCTATGAGCCTGTCTGTGACCTCGAGAAGATTTTGTGAAAGGCTAGAGAGAAGGCACTGGACTCATTTTATTTCTTGGACAAAAGTTTTTCCTTTCCCAAAGACGGTATGCAGAGCATTGAATACCTTGAGTTTGATGTGTTTTTCGAGCAAACTCTATTCAAGTCCAAGTCAGAAACCAGTTAGGACAAGACTGTTTTCGACCCGAACAATTTCCAAGCCCCGGTGACAAATAATATCCCCCAAAATCTGAATTCCCCTATGGCTATGGCTGCCATATTCGCTCCCCTCATCCTACTAGCCCAATTACATGACTTGCCTCAGAATTATAGCCAAAGAATCAGAATCTACAATGTTGAGGGAAATGTTCCCACCGAGAGACACTTGGATTGGTTTAATGATTTTGTCGACCTGGAGGAGGTGGACTATGCAGATGAAAAAATGAGGCTTTTTTCACAAAGCCTTTCGGGATATGTAAGAAAGTGGTTCAGATCCCTCCTGCCCGTGAGCATTCAGGACTTTGCCACATTCGAAAGGTCATTCCTAAATAAATAGGGGGATAAGAAGAACCCTTTGCAGCTGCTAACACAATACAATAACATGAAGAAAGCACCGAAGGAGACGGTGCAGGAGTTCTCATCTCATTTCTTGAAGGTGTACAACTCCATCCCTGTGGAAGTAAATCCCCCTCCTGGTACTGCGCAGTTGCGGTACGCAAAGGCCTTCAACAGTGACTTTGCTTTGCTTCTAAGAGAAAGAAGAACGTCAAGTATAGATGCTATAATGAGTAAAGTTGTCGAGGATGAAGTGAACATGATGGAATCAGGGAAAATAAAACTGAGGTTCAATCGGGGAGACAAGAGACCCCAGGGATATGCACAGTCATCGATGTCACAGTCCTCAGATGACAAATTCGACATGATGATGAAGACCATGGAAACGTTGATGAAGAAAATGTCCATGGGAAACACTCTTGATGCACGAGAACAAAACGACCCATAGCCCAGAAATCAGAATCTTCGGAGGGGTCAGATTCCTCAAATCAAGCAGTGGGACCCATGTGACCAGCAAACAAGACCTCCTTTCCAGAAAAACTACACAGACAAGGATTTCGACCAGATTTTTGACGACCAGATGCATTGTTGTGATGACAAAAACCCGTGCGTGTTCTTGACAAAGAGTGAACACGATCGATATATGAGCCAAAATGAAGACTTCGCGCTGGAAGATGATGATGGTATGATACTCAAAACAGACGATGCACCATCTTGGGAGATGGAAGATTTCAGGAAAGGTTATCAAAATGATATCATGTAATTCCAGAAGAAGTACAACCTCTGAAGTAAATATGTACCTGTCGAGTCGCAACAAACGAACTCTGTAAAGAAGCCTACAACTAACACACCTTCCACGAGCCGACCAAGACTGGACAGCGCAGCCAAGGATGCAATCGAGAAGGCGAAGTCTAAGGAGGAAGTCCCCAAGAAATCCCCAGAGATAGGTTGGGAGACGAGTGGAAAGGAGGTAGAAAAAACCTATCCTGCTTTCAATTTTGAACACGAAATGGCCAAAATCAAAATATTTGTCTCGTTCAATGAGCTCATTAGAAAGGGTGAGTATCGGGAACAAATAATTAAAATGATGAAAATGGGAGGGACCCTCGATACTCTAAACATTCGAGTGACCACCTTGCCATCTTGTTTGGTCTGCACGTTGAAGAGACAAGCGATGTAGAAGATGTCCCTCCTTTATATGTCATTCTGCAGATCCATGATCTGACCCTACATAATGCCATGCTTGATTTTGGTGCATCACACAATCTCATGCCAAAGGTGATCATGGATGAGTTGGGCTTAGAAGTCACTAGACCATACAAGGACCTTTTCTCCTTTGATTCGAGGAAATTTAAATGTTTGGGTATTATCAAAGACCTAGTTGTATCATTGGCTCAAATCCCTGCCAAGAACATGGTCATGGACATAGTCATCGCAGACATACCCCTGAAGTTTGGCATGCTTCTCTCGAGATCGTGGGATGCAAAGTTGAAGGGCACGTTGTATATGGATATGACGTACGCCACTATCCCTGTTTTTGGCCATGACAGAAGGTTGTACAGAAAAGTGTTTCTGAAATACATGGTAAGCAGTAAGACGTAGCCCCACAATCATCCTATATATGTCGTCGACACCGAAGTGGGTTCATCTATATTCTACAATGAATTTATCTTTGGAGAAGAAGGATCAATGACCATCACAATAGTTGACAAGGAAACCGTGCAGGAAACAACAGAGTGTGTCGACCCAGAGGACCGTGCAGAAAATGGATTGTGGAACATGAGTTTTGATGGTGTAGTCAGTCGAGAAGGAGTTGGGGCTGGCATATGGGTGATCCCCCCTAAAGAAATCACAAAGTTGCGTTCATACAAGCTCACGTTTGAATGCACTAACAACATGTCCGAGTATGAAGTGATAATATTGGGCTTACAAGTGTTGAAAGAGATAGGCGCGTAGAGGATAGTAGTGTGCGGAGATTCTGAGCTAATCATAAATCAGGTGAAGGGTGTGTATCAGACCAAACACCCCGGACTGCGAGCATATATAAATTTGGCTTTGGACCTTCTCAAAGGATTTTCGGAGTATGACCTGACTACTATCCCCAGAGAACAAAATCAGATCGCCAACGTGTTGGCCACCTCAGCCTCGGTTTTCAAGATTCCAATCCTTTCAGATAAAAGATATGAAATCAAGTTTAAGCACAGGTCGGCAGTACCTGACAACATCAAACACTGGTAGGTGTTTGATGATGACAAATAGGTGGAAATATTCCTCCTTATGAGTGACGGGTTCACTAACACAAACATCGATGGGGAATACTAGGGTGACAAAGATGAGGGCGCAGATGTGCGCAATAACGATGACCCTTTCCAAAACCAGATCACGTGAAGGGATATAATACAATTGAAGAACAATATTATTCCAAAGGGGTTGGTGCCGCTAGAAAATATGTTTGATGAAAATGATGTGGCTAAGAACCCCAATATCACCGCAAGAGAAAAAGATGTGGAACACTACAACATCAGGACTGAGGCAGATCCGAAGATGGTAAAATTATCAAAGACACTCAGTTCGAAGGTCAAGTAGGATTACGTAAAGCTCATGAAGGATTTCCCGGATGTCTTTGCGTGGAGCTACGATGATCTAAAAGTGTATGATACGAAGGTGATCCAACATGTTATCCCTCTCAAGGAAGATCAGAAGCCTTTCAAACAGAAGCTAAGGTGGATAAATCCCCTGTTATTGTCATTGATCTAGAAAGAGGTAAAGAATCTTTTCAATGCCAAAATTATTGTTTCCTTAAGATTCTCGAAGTGGGTAGCTAACCTAGTACCTGTAAGAAAGAAAAGTGACGAGATAAGACTGTGCGTAGACTTCCGAAATTTAAATAAGGTGTCTCTCAAAGAACAATACCCCCTTCCCAAAATGGACTACATATTGCAAAAGCAAGTGGGATCTCAAAATATGTCCATGTTGGATAGTTTCTCGGGATATAACCAAATCATGGTCCACCCGGATGACAGAGAGAAGACGGCCTTCACCACTCCATGGGTAACATTCATGTATGCTAAGATGTCGTTCGAACTGATGAACATTGGTGCCACTTTTCAGAGGGTAATGGACATCACGTTTGCTGATGAGAAGGATAAGTTCATCGTTATTTATCTGGACGACATCATAGTGTATTCTACCTCCAACAAACATCATCTCGAGCACCTGAAGAGGGTTTTCCAGAAGTGCAGAAAGTTCGGCATATCACTGAATCCAAAGAAATCGCATTTCATGGTGGAGGAAGGAACAATTTTGTTGCACATCATTTCCAAAGAAGGAATTAAAATAGACCCCAGCAGGTTTGAAGGGATCTTGAAGATCAACACCCCACGTAGTAAAAAGGAAGTACAATCTTTCCTGGGCAAGGTAAATGTTTTGAGGAGATTCATCCCAAACCTGGTGGAAATCATAAAACATATAACTTGCATGCTCAGGAAGGGAAACGAGATTAAGTGGAATCTGGAGGCCAAGAAGTCCTTCAAAGATATAAAAGTGGCTATGACTAAATCCCCTATGCTAGCTAGCTCGGACTTTACGAAGGATTTCCTCCTTTTTTTCATTTGCCTCAGAACACACTATTACCGGTGTACTGTTGCAGAAGGACGAACAGGATTTTGAGAAACCCATAGTCTACGACACCCCCCTAAGGTACGATATTATGGAAAAGCAGGTGTATGCCTTAGTAAAAGATTTGAAGGAATTCAGGACATACATATTGCACTCCCATGTCATCGCTTGTGTGCCCAGCAGTTCAGTAAAGGACATCCTAACTCATCCTGACCCAGAAGGAAGGAGAGGAAAGTGGATAGCGACCATCTTAGAATATGATCTTGAGATCAAGCCTACAAATCTAGTCAAAGGTCAGGGCCTCGTGAAGTTGATGGCGCAGTGGGACTGCGACGTTGTAGGAATAAACTTCATTGTCGATCTGTCGGAAGGCCCTCAAGAAGAAAAAGTTGTGCATGTGCCTCAGCATTTCATTGGTTCGCCATGGTATGTAGACATCGTATATGTATTGGAGAATATCCAGGCCCCTCCAGGCGTGAGTAAGACTAAGGCAAGATTCCTCAAGATTAAAGCGGTTAAGTTCTGCGTCTTGGACAATTCACTGTATTGGAAAGATCCCAGAGGAATATTGTTAAGTTGTTTGTTGGAGGACGACGCGAAATGGACCATACAGGAGTTTCACAGAGGCGACTGCAGAGGGCACCACTATTGGAATACCACCGTGCACAAGATTCTGAGGGCGGGTTATTACTGGCCAACGATTTTCACTGATGTATATAAAGAGGTCTCCAGCTACCACGAATGTCATATTTTTTATAGGAGGAGAAAGCTACAGTCCCTACCATTAAATCCAATCTCAGTCGAAGTGCCTTTCATGCAATGGGGCCTAGATTTCATAGGAGAGATAAACGCGCCATCCTCTTCGTAGTATAAATGGATTCTCACAGCCACCGATTATTTTACGAAGTGGATTGAAGCGGTCCCCACAAATCACGCTACCGACGCGGTCATCATATAGTTTCTGGAGACAAACATCTTGTCAAGGTTTGGGTGTCCTGTTAAGATCATAAAAAAAAATGTGATCGCATTCAAGTCTCAAAATATGGAGAAGTTTTGTCCGGATTATAACATAACCCTAGGTCATTCCACGACATATTATCCACAAGGAAATGGGTTAGTAGAATCCTTAAATAAGAGCCTGGCCAGGATCATCAAAAGACTCTTGCAAGACAACAAGAGAGCCTGGCATAAGAATCTTATCTACGCGTTGTGGGCAGATCAGATTACCACCAAAAAATCCATATCAACGTCACCTTTCCAGATCGTTTACAGCGCAGATGAAATCTTCCCTACTGCGCTGGGACCGCCCGTCAAGAAGTTTTTTCAAGAGTAGGAAGTCGAGCCAGATGATGCGCAGAGGAGGATAAACCAGTTGATTCACACGCAACAGGCGAGGAAGAAGGTGTATAATCGATCTCATCTCCATCAAGAGAAGATAAATAAATCTTTCGACAAACATTCCAAGAAGGAATATTTTCAGGTAGGAGATTTGGTGCTGAGATGGGACACGAGAAATGAAGGTAAAGGAAAGCACGGAAAGTTTGATCAACTTTGGACGGGGTCGTACAAAATCGGCGCATACTGCGGAGACAATGTTTATTTCCTACAAGGACTCGATGGAGAGTGTCTTGGTTGGGGGCCTGTAAATGACAGGTTACTCAAATGTTACCTGCTGAAATAAAGTCCATTTAAGTCATTTGTCATTGTAAATAGTCGTTTTATTTTTTCGTCGAGTCAGTAGATCAGCAGAAAATTGAAGCCCGAAGTGAAGGCCCTAAGTTTATGCTGAAGTCTTAGAAGCTGTGTCAATGAGTCTAGTTTATTTTATGTCCGTCATTTATATTTCTTAGTGTCTAGAGGTCGAAAAAATCCCAATGGTCAGGAACCTGGTATATTGTTCTTCGTTACCTCACAAGGAGGATAGCATCCCCGTTGGAGCCGTTTGTTAGCGCCGCCATTTTTCTTTCCATTTAGAGTCAGTTTTGAGTCACATTATGACCCATGCACCCAAACATGAGAAGTCAAGTACGTAGCACCATGAGTTTGAAGTCAGCAAATGGTCGGTTGGCCCTTGGAAATGGGAAAGGGTGTCAGAGTAGGGAATTGTATATGTGTATGGGCATGTCTTTACCATAAGGTCGAATCCCATTAAGAAGCCAGTTTCTACATGCCCTGGTCGAGTCAAGTGGTTAATAAAGGTCACATCGGCAAGTACAATAGTTATTATCAGTTCATCATGAAGGCCGAGAGAATGAAAAATCACGGCATTTGTATTAGGCATGCTCAGCAAGCCTTACCACCTGCATCCTACATGCATAGATTTGCCATGGACAACTTGCAATTCGACTTGAAACATCTCATCACCAAATTCACTACCTTCCAGCATGATTCCCTCTCTTGGTCGATTTGTTATAAATCTCATATGCTCAGCGTGCCCTCCAGACATAGAACCAGGCCTAAACTCTTTTCGCAATTTCCTCTTGTCAATCCAGTTGTTTCAGAACCACTCCCCCTGTGCATTCGTTCAATACACTGCGTGCATAGTATACCTTGGTCATGCCATGGCAGCTTATTAGAGCATAGGAAAAGGCGTGCAGAGCGGAAGAAATGAGAGGTCCAAACCCCAAAGAGACTGGAATTATTTCTCACGCGCGGAAACCATTCCCAAAGACGTGGAAGGAACCATTCTTTCACCTGCAGAAAAGACCAAATCAAGTCACGAAACAGCCAAAGAAGAGAAATTCATACAAGAAAGGGAGACGGCAAGAGCCCCCTCCTCCCAACAACAATTGCCTCGGAGGATGGGTAGGCCTAGAAATAACGAGGAGATCATGAAGGCTCAAATTGCAGAAGAACCGTGTGTCGGATTGATATTTGAAGAACTACTCAGACGTGCCATCCGGCTAGAACCTGTCGAAAAATCAAGCCATGAAGGCAGGAACAGAGCGAGGAAAGTGGATTCCATGGGAGAAAATGAGGAAGCACCATCTCAGCAGCTGAAACAAGCAAATATGGCTATTGCCGAGCTCTATCAGGAGAACAGGGAATTAAGGCAACAACTAGCGACAAAGACCATGGAAGCATCAGCTGCACAAAGTCATGGAGGGAACGTGGCATGGATGAAAAGACAACTTAGAGAGGCATAGAACATTAATGTCCAACTGCGAGAGGTGCAAAGGTTGGCATAAAAAAGGCACACGGAGCATCCCAGAGAAGCGAAGCAGCCGAAAAGGAAATATGTGTGGCTCTCGCCAACGCATAGAAAGAGAAAGTTTAACGGGTGACATTTTCTTCACGGTAGTTTTGAGTGATACGTGTCCTCTAAAGTATCCTACCATTTTGATAATGGTCGCGAGAATCAAACAATTGTTTACTACGCACAGTTCTCCATCAAATGGGCGCATAATGGAAGGCGAAGCCAATATTACAGACAACAAGCTTTTACAGACACCTATTCACTAGGCCGATCAAGAGATACAACGACACATCTTTGCCCACATCGGATCCCGATCGATAATAAAACCTCATGGCGAACCTGAAGACAGTCGTTAGTGGACAGGCGTGACTATTGCCTATTTTTGGATAGTACCATGCGAAGAGTCTCTGGCGCATGTGGCACATTTTTTCCTAGTTTAGGGTTAATGGTTAGAAATCAGGGCAGCCCAAGCGACACCCTCGTTTATATATTTCATCTTTTCTATGTAAGCAACGTTGGTTGACAAATTGAGTAAACCACTACTATTGTATGTAATCTGATTTTTTGACCGAAATTTAATGCAAAGGTCCTGTGATTTGATGAAAATATTCTAGTTGTGATAGTCGAACGTATTGTGTCCCTTTCTTTGCGTATGTGTTTCCTGTTACCTTTTATTTCATATCTTATATTGTCTATTTTAGAACGAATTTTCGAACTTGTAGATTTGTTGTATAGTGCCCCTTGTTCGCGCCACTTAGACAAAATGTTTTCCTTTCAAGCTAACTCTGAATTCATCCACAGTCGCACTCTTGAGTTACTTCCTGTGTTTTTCTCCCACCACACTTTACGTTTTACACTGAAGGTTTTTTATCGCCTAGCCTTCTCCTCTCAAATCTAGTCATTGAGTCATTTGTTCAGTCTCTTCCTCAGATCGAATCCATAGCCCAAGTTTTATTTTTCTGCACCAATATAACTAGAAACTATTTTACCATAAGGTGTCAAATCTAGCCATTGTTTTCAAAGTCATATCCTGCACAGAGACCGTGCCATTTCTAAGAGAGCCCTCTCTAGATATGAAAGGATAGTTTAGGGTCTCAAAGTTGGTTGAAAAAATTACCTTCGTCGTCTATTTATCAACCAAATAGATTTATGAAGTGCTAACAATCCTGATACTCCACAATTCATACTTTAGACCCTTCTGACCATTGAACATTGGTACTCCATTCAAACTAAACATTTGTACTCCATTCACAATGAACAATTGTACTCCATTCCTACTATACTCCATGATATGCTTTCCAGTGGTTAAACTGTTTCCTTGAAGTAACATTCTTTGATACCAATTATTGGATTAATGAGAGGGTGGGGGAATCAATAATGAACAATTATACAACTTTTAACCACAATTTATATTCCTTTAACTTATTCAACCATGTTCATAAGTTCATCATCAATATATTATTGTATCATAAACATGAACATCCATCAGTGCATAATAAACAATAATAAACACATCCACACAATACACAGTACACCAATATTTACGTGGAAACCCAATGTGAGAGAAAAACACGGAATGATTTTCTTATATGTCAAAGAATTACATTCAAGGAATAACCAACTTCCAATTCACCAGCTCCAACTAGAAGGAGGCTTCAACCCCTTAGTTTCTCAGGATCCAACCTGAAGGAAGCTCCAATTTCCTAATTCTTTGGCTCTAGTTAGAGGGAGGCTACAACCCCCTGGGTTCTTTGGCTACAACCAAAAGGTGGCTACAACCACCTAGTTCTTAGGCTCCAACCTGAAGGATGTTCCAGCTCCCTGATTATTCGGCTCCAATCGGAAAGAGGCTACAACCCACTTTTCTTTCTCCATCCAACCTCCCTGAATTATAAATATAAAATAATTGATACTTCCACTATCACTCTGTCACTGTTAACCTGTCAACCTGTTCAATCTGTCACTATCACAACAACATGTATCATGCATCAACATGTACCTTAATCTGTACCATCACAAGTGCATCAACTATGCACCAAACTTGTACCTCAACTTGTACCATCAACAAGTGCATCAACCATGCACCAAACATGTACCTCAACCTGTACCATCAAGAAGTGCATCAACCATGCACCAAATTTGTACAAATAACTTGTCACAACAAGTTGTCCAAACAACTTGTCACATCAATCTCATCAACCAATCATATCTACTCACCAAGATCCATCCCCAAGACAACTCTCAACCATATGCACAATATCATCAAGATGTGCATCAACCAAGACTACTCACAAACATCAACAAGATGTACCACAATAAATATGTGCTTCTAAAAGTATACCAATACATATATGCCACATCATCCATAAACCATGTGCCAAAAATACTTCATAAATGTCTCCAACAACATTACCAATAAATGTCTCTAACAATGTACCAAGCATGTACCAATCATGTATCAACAACAAATCAAACTATGACTCATCAAGATGTACCAACATTACCATACAATACATCTCATGTATGTGCCAACTTATCAACTACAAGTCTCAACCATATACCAAAGACATATACCAAGGTATCCAACAAAATTCCTCTAGCAATACATCATACTATCCATGATCCAAATACCATAAAGCATCACATCAAATCATGTGCCAAACCTTCACTCTTATGTAGCCTTAAATGTGTACTAATCATATACCAATATCACTAAAAAAATCCTCTCACAATGTTCCATAAGATATGCCAATAAAACTCAGACATTCAACAACAATATACTTCAATAGATTTTCCTCAAAACCATTCACTACAGCAAGTACTATACATCCAATAGTGCCTCTAGGAAGATGCCCAAACTCACAAGACCATTCCTCATCTATATACAAGCATATACCTCAAATATATATCCAAATATGTGCTTATAACAAGGAACCATAACACTACTGAGAAAGTACTAACATGATCAACAATACCCTAACAAAAATACCTCAATCCATAAACTAGGGTTTGTACCATGCATCCAAGCCATGCCTCAAGCATATGATCCAAAACTAAACCATATACCATCATCAAACACCCTTCAAAAATACACATACAATCATACATGTAGCTCTATGACTGACCTGTAACATTAGATCTCAAATAACCATGGCTTACTCATCTTCTACAGTTTGTTCCAACCCTTTTTCCCAAATTTATGAATGCATCACTTGTTGCACACTAGTTGACCTACGAGGATGCCTTGCTAGACACCTATAGGAGGACCTGGGAGGACCTCAATAATTAGGGTTTTTTAGAAACCCTTTCCCTTTGCAACTCCAAAACTTTGCCTTCAAACTTTCTTTGCTTCCTCAGCTTCGTGAAACATCAGGTTTGTGAATTATGCCTACAAATAACCTTTCACAAAATAGATATTCAACTAAGTTCAATAGTTTCTAATAGGAGTCCCTTTCTCTCCTACTTATACTTTCCAAGTGCCTTCCTCTAGAATTTTCCTTGTAGTTTTAGCCCTTTCTCCATATTCTAGGGCTAACCCTCTTTCTTTAATTAGTCAAATCATACCTTCTTTACCCTCAACTAACTTCTTGTTGTAACCACTTTATTATTTAATTAATTTCTTATTGCAACAACTTTACCCATGATTAACTCCTAGTTACAACCAATTTGACTAATAAACTTCTTCTAGGAACTTCTAGAATAATTGACTTCTTCGACCTTCTAGGGGCTTCTAGATAACTCATAAGGGTTCTCCAACTTCACAAAGCCATAACTCCCTAACCTTGAGGAGTTATGTGACGTACCACATATAACCGGAAATGACATGACATGTACTATCCATCCAAAATAGTCTCACCTGCAAATTCACTGATATTTGTTTCCATATTCCTCAATTACTTTTGGGTTCCTTAACCACACCTTTGGGGTTACTAGGCTTCTCCAAGGGTTGGGATCAATCTACAATATCACTCTCCAAGGGTTGATATAAATGGCAACCAACTATCCAAACCAACTATCCAACAGATTATAGTCACAAATCTGAGTTCAAGCATCTCTATTATTAGTGACTTTGCCTCAAATTGTTTTTTGAGCTTGGGTTTTTTGTTAGCATTGCCAAGACCAATGCTTCAAGAAAATAGTCATGTGCAAGAACCTATGCAATGATCTATTCATGGATTACATGTTCATATACCCTCATGCCTATAAGTGTAACCAAGGCCTGTGGGATTGAGAACATCAACAAATGAGTATTACTCAACAATTTGAAAATCAGTCTGGGTGATTACAATTCTTTCTCTGAATATTTCTACAATTCAAAAACAAACAAATCCCAATTGTTGTAAATTCAGATACAATGATCGAATTTAAGGAAGTGTAGCTAAAGTGGCACCACAAAGGAAATTCATAATTGAATAATTGATCATAAATTGTTCATGGTAGCTCAATACTAAGATGATGACATTGGAGGTCAGCAAAGCAAAGAAGAAAAAAACAGTTAAGTGATGTTTTGTTAAAAAAATCATTTTTCTAGTAAAGGTCCAAGAACACAAGGCCAATGTTTTGGTTCTCATTGGTTTCATGCATAGATCGAGTATTTATGGCCTCTTCATTCAGTGTAATGGTCGCTTGTCCATCCATGAGACTTATCGTTTTCATAAGCAAATTATTTCGAAGAAGAGTAATCTCATCAGTTTATTAGTCGATCAGGGAAACTCGACCAATGAACACCATTAAATGGGAAATTGAACAACCAACAATTCAAGGGAAATTGGCACTGTAATTATTAATTGAAACAACCAACAAAAAAGGTATGGATGTAAGAGTATTCTCCAACATTTTAATAGAGAACAGAAGCACACAATTTTCTATAGCATGTAGTTTGAATAAGAGATCTCACACCATACCAACAATTACATAGTGATAAAACTCAAAATGACACAAAGAGTTTTGTATTGGAAGCTCAACATATAATGGAGATTTTATTAAGCTTAGGAAATAATTACAACGGGTTGAGCTATACACAATGTTTTTGTATTGTTACTCACTAACAGTACAAGCTGCAGATGGTCATGGCTCAGAGACACCTTTTCTCAGCGTATACATGCTCCATAACTCCTTCGTCTACCAAACTTTGAGCAAGTTTTCCTATGCGAGCTTTCATTTTTTCCATTGTTCTCCCCAATTCTCCTTCATCTCCCATTACCTCTTCACTATAGCCTTCATTCTTTTAATGCGATGCCTTTTGTTAGCGTCAGAAGTCACTTTTGGATTGCTAGTAGGAGCAGAGCCCGACGCCCATCAGTTTTATGTCACGGTTGTTTATAGATGGGTGATCGAGTGGAGGTAAACTAAAAACAATAGTGTTCCAACTCTGAAACCAGGCCAGGTACGCATGAGAAAGTGAGGTCTTGCATAAATTTCAGACAGTGAGATGTAGTAAAGGGTGAACAGGCGGAAGACTTATGCAAGAGAAAAGCGGAGGTCTGTTATAAACAGCAGGTTACTAACAAACTGTAGAAGAAGGCCTTTAAACACAAGATCGGCTTACATTCAAACGCAAAGCCAGAGGACACAATTATGTAATAATAAATCCTTTATCATAATAGAATTGCGATAATTCGCATGAGTCAGTCGTTCACGAACCCCCTTAGCATGAGATGAAAATTAGGCGGAGTAAGAAGAATTGTCTGTCATAAAACAAGAAATCTCTTATACAGATGCATAAGCTGAAAGCTAGAATAGCTGCTAAAACATTATAGTAGGGAGCTCTGCTCAACCATCGATCATTACAAAATGGAAAGAACGCCTACATATACTCTTCCCTTCCTTTCACCCAACAGAGGCATCTCAGAACTTTCAATGGATGGTGTCGCCTCAATCAAATCTAGCCTGCATTGCTCTGTCATACACTACCTTAATTCGGCATGGCCCGCGCCAGAGGTAGCTGAAACCTTTGAATGTTGACTTGGCGTGTGCAGGTTCTTCTGGCGAGTTGAAAACTCGGCCTAGCTTCCCTGAGGAGAAATGGTACAGGGGACCCTCCCGGGTAGACTTTCGGTCGGGACCTCTATACTTTGCAATAAATGAGCGAGGTGAGGTTTGCACCACCCTCTCTTTTCTTCATTAATCTCCAACAGGTACTAGGATTTAGCTTGACACTTCAGGGCCTGAGTGGCCAAATGAAAAACATAAACGCCCCTCCTCCAGGCCTGTTCTCTTACGACCAGGCGCCAGAACCATGGGCCTGATCCTGGGCGCTATCGGAAATTCAGGGTTTGGGGTTTCGAAATGCATGAAACGAGGGGTTCCTGCTCCTCGAAACCCCGATCTGCGATATGCCGACAGGCTTTCCACCTGTCCCAATGTGATCGGATGGTCCAGATTTGTTTTGACCCATGGCGCTTCCCCTTGCTAACCCCTGGGCAACTGGTCAGCCCCGAAAACTCGATGGTCGTCGATCCGCTTCTATGGATGGATCTTGGCCGCCGATGGCAAAACTTCGCCCGCTCGCTTGACTTGCTGCTAAAAACGGGATTCTCTCGTGTTATGCTCGGGTGCTTCCCATGCAAACTGCAAACCTGGGTACGCCTAATCCCAAGACAAGAAATATCGCTAACATTAGGCTCCATGGGGGATAGAGTCGTCCCTGCGATGCTCTAAGAACTCCTTCCGCAACTTCAGTGCCTTGCTATTGGGCTATGGAGTCACCTATTAAGCCAAAAACATGTAAAAAGAAAATACACAAAGGTAAAAAGGACAATATTTACAAACAGAGGAGCCGTCTAAGGCTCAAATAAAACATTTTTTCAGAAAATGCCCATTCACTGGGTTGTTGAAAACCTCTTCACCCTCCAGATCCTGCAACCCATATGTGTTGTTGGAGAAAATCTCAGAGATTTTGAAGGGGCCGATCCAGAGGGTGTCGAACTTGTTGTGCTTGCCTTTATCCTGTCTGGGTGCGTCCCACTTAAATACCAAATCCCCAATCTCCAACTCCTTTTTCTTGACCTTTCTGTCAAAGGCCTGTTTGATCTTCTGTTGATGACTATAAGCTGCGTCCCTCACTTGTTCTCTGATCTTCTGCACTTCCACTATCTGATGAATTCTTCTGATCATATGATCTGGTTCTCCCTCGTAGTCTTGAAATAATTTCGCCACAGGTAAGGCGAGCTGAGTAGGGAAAACCGCCTCTGCTCCGTAGACTAGTTGAAACGGCGAAGTGCCCAGAGACTTCTTCGTTGTGACATGATCGACCCATAGAGAAAATTTCAACTTTGAATCCCAGGCTCTTTTGTTATCCTCTAACAATCTTTTAATGATCTTTATCAGGCTTTTGTTGGAGGATTCCGCTAAACAATTGCCCTGGGGATAGTAGGGGGTGGAGTGAATTAGCGAGATCTGGAATTGCTCGCAGAACTTAATTAGAGGTTCAGATTTGAAAGAAGCAGCATTATCGGTGACGATCCTGCTGGGACAACCAAATCAGGCTATGATATCCTCCAGGAAGCTGATAATTACTTTGTGTGATGCGCTTCTGGTGGGGACAGCTTCTATCCACTTGGTGAAATAATTTGTTGCAGTCAAGATCCATCTGTGCTGACCACTTGAGGGAGGATGAATTTCTCCGATGAAGTCCAACCCCCACTACTGAAAAGGTATTGAAGCTACTACGGGTTTTAATGGCAGCGATTTGAGCTATTGTTTTCCTGAAAAATTTTGGCATTTGATGCAAGCTCCGATCTCCCTGCAAACATCGGGGAATAAAGTGGGCCAGTAATACCCGGCTCGAAGTATCTTGTGAGCTGTGGTCTTCCATAAATGATGACCTTCGCAAAGGCCGCTATGAAAATCAAATGTAACCTTTTGGGTCGCCTGCAGGTCTAGGCATTTCAGAAATACCCCTAGAGGGTCTTTCCAGTACAAGGCTTGGTCGATGAGGCAATACTTGACTTCTTTGAGCTTTAGAGCCCTTGCTTTTCTTTTTCCCATTCCATCGGGGGACTTCAATTCCTGCAGAAAATACAGAATGTCACGATACCAGGCACACCCTGTGAGTGATAAACCATCTTGAGAGCATTGGCTAGGCGATTCAGCTTGCTGAGATCCTGGGTAAGTATTGATGAAACTAACTCCCAAGGCTTCGCAGTTGGATTCAGCCAGTAGCTTGGCTAAGCCTTGCCCCTTAACAAACTTGATGGGCTTTATCTCTAAGTCAAATTCCAGAATTTTAGCGATCCATCTGCCTCTTTTCCCATCTACGTCGGGTTGTACAAGGATATCCTTCACGGAAGCTGAAGGAACGTATGCTATTACTTTTGAATGAAAGACATAGACTCTGAAAGATTTGAGAGCTTTCACTAAGGCGTAGGCATGTTTCTCCATGATTTCATACCTATTGTCTGCGTCTATTAATGCCTTGCTAAATAAAGTGATGGGTTGCTCATGCCCCTTCTCATTTTTCTGTAACAAGACCGCTGCTACTGTATCAAAAGAAGCAAAGGAGAAAATTAGGAATTCTTTGGAATAGTCAGGATTGATCAGCACAAGTGTCTCAGTCAATGCCCTCTTTATTTGGTCAAAAGATGCCCTGGGCTCAGCGGTCCATTTCACTTCGTTTCCCTTCCTGAGCATGGTCGTGATGTGTTTCACTAGCTCAGCAAAATTTAAGACGAATCTCCTCAGGAAGTTAATATTTCCCAGAAATGCCTGGACCTCTTTTTTAGACCTGGGGAGTGACAGGGTTTGAATCACCTCCACTCTGCTGGGATCAATTCTTACTCCTTCCGCCGATACTATATGGCCTAGTAGTTTACCCTCCATCATAGCGAACAGGGACTTTTTGGGATTTAGGGAAAGACCAAATCTCCGGCACTTTGAGAAAACTTTCCTTAAGTGACAACGGTGCTCTTTATCAAACCTGGAGAAGACCGTGATGTCATCTAGGTAGATCACTACAAACTGGTCTTTTCCTCCGATGAAGGCTATATCCATGGCTCGCTGAAATGTTGCTCCTGCATTCATCAACCCAAAGGGTATTTTGGCATACATGAATGTGCCCCAAGGAGTGGTGAAGGTCGTTTTTTCTCTATCCTCAAGCATGACTGATACCTGATTATAGCCGGAAAACCCGTCGATCATAGATATCCTGGATGCACCAGTTACCCTTTGCAGTATGTGTTCCATCTTAGGTAGGGGGTAATTGTCCTTCTTCGAGCTTCTATTTAGATTCCTGAAATCGACACAAAGCCTGATTTCTCCGCTTTTCTTCCTTACCGGAACCAAATTGGCCACCCATTCGGAATATCTCAAGGGGACGATGATTTGTGCATCTAATAGCTTCTTGACTTCCTTTTCCATGACCGGCAGCAACATGGGATTTATCTGTCTCATCTTCTGCCTGAACGGCTTAGCTTCTTCCTTCAACGGGATTTTGTGTTCAATGAAAGATGTGTCGTATGTTTTGAGGTCTTTGTAGGTCCAAGCGAACACATCGGCAAACTCTCTCAGCAACTCCGTGTACTCGGCCTTCTGTTCACTGGTCAGGCTGCTTGATAATCTGACAAACTTGGGCTCTTCCTGCGTGCCAATGTTGCATTCGGCTGTATCAGCATCTTCATTCGAGACCTTACCCTTTACTGCCACATCGTTCCCATCAAACAGTCTCTCTAAAGGGACTAGTCCTCTCGGGATGTGATTGCTAGGCAGCTGGATAATCCGATGATTAGCAATTTTGTTTAAAAACACCTCAGGGTGAGGGTCACCTTCTGGATCGGGATCTTGATCAATGTGTACCGCAGAAAATTCATCAACTGATTTGAGAAACCTTTCGAGTTCTGGATCATCCTCGAACACCTTCCAATGCTTGACATTGTCCAGCACCAAGGGCCTATATCTCATATCAACATCATTTTTTACCATAGGCGGCAGAGGAAATTGGAGAATACTAGCTGAGACAGCTAAAGAATCGGCCAAAGTATTTTCTCCCCTCGGAATGAAAGAAATGTTAAAAGCCAAGAAGAAACTATCAATAAGGTCCCATACTTCAATCTGATAATTTCTGAGCCGGGGATTATTAGCACGATAAGCATTCCTTACCTGCTGAATAATCAACTCAGCATCTCCGAATATTGCTATCTCTTTAATTCCCATTTCCTTTGCGGCCCTCATACCTAGAACGAGAGCTTCATACTCTGCCACGTTGTTGGTGGCTTCGAATTCCAACTTGTATGACAGGGACACGGCTTCTTGACAAGGTGATATGAAAACCACTCCAGCGCCAGCGCCTTCGCTAGAAGAAGCTCCGTCAAAAAACATGTTCCACATAGAGGGGCTTTGAGGGGAAATTGGATGATCAGGGCTGGGATGTTTTCTGATTAGTAAAGAGCTTTCAGGGGCATCGGTAAGCTGCAGAAAACTAGACCCCAAGTCGGTGTCAAGTGCAAAGATGGGGTGATTGGTGGGGTCT
>SNQJ01S0097676.1:0-31348 GCA_010110895.2 Picea sitchensis | reverse complement strand
TTAGATCTTAAGGGATTTATTGTCCTCTCATTCACATTATCAAGGCATTGAGACCTATCCCCATTATCCAAGGAATTATAGGAGAAACCATGTTCCACTTGGAGGATATGGTAATATTAATATTAAAATTGCAGCCTAAAATAATTTTAATTTTTTTTTTTTTTTTAAATAAATAATGTTCATCACAATTGCAACGACAACTTATATTGTTGCGATGCTTTTTCCATATAAACAACAAAATTTGTCATCGCAATTGCGATGCCTACTTATATTGTTGCGACGCTTTTTCCATATAAACAACGAAAGTTGTCGTCGCAATGGCGATGACAACTTATATTGCTGCGACACTTTTGCCATATAAACAACGAAAAGGTGTTGTCGCAATGGCGACAACAACTTATATCATTGCGATGCTTTTGCCCTATAAACAACGAAAGTTTTTGTCTC
This sequence comes from Picea sitchensis, assembly GCA_010110895.2. Taxonomy (NCBI): domain Eukaryota; kingdom Viridiplantae; phylum Streptophyta; class Pinopsida; order Pinales; family Pinaceae; genus Picea; species Picea sitchensis. The sequence continues at coordinate 30,901 of SNQJ01S0097676.1, read as the reverse complement.
AATTGTGATGACAACTTATATTGTTGCGACGCATTTTACATATAATCAATGAAAGTTTTCGTTGCAATTGTCTTCGCAAAGTGCGACGACAACTTAAATTGTTGTGACGTATTTACTACATAAACATAAAAAAGTTGTCGTCACAAGTGAGAAGACAACTTAAATTGCTGCGACACATTTGCTATATAAGAAACTAAATATGTCGTCACAATGGTAATCTCAATTGCGATGAAATGTTGGTTTCACTTAGTTTGCCTATATTGTCGTATTAGCGACGATGTTTCTTTTTTGTCGCAATTGTGAGAAGTTCCTTTGGGTGGTCGCTCTTGCGACATTCAAGTTCGTCGCAATTGCCACGTGACATCAAATGATGTTTCATAGACTCAATATTCGTTGCAATATCCATGACATAACGTCGCAAGAGCGTCGAAATAGCCATCGCAAAATGAGCCAAATTTGCTAGTGATAGATTATCGAATTTTTTGTGCTTTCCTTTATCCTCATTTCTCATGTCCCATTTCAACACCAGATCACCCAACCGAAATTCTTCTTGCTTAGACTACTTGTCAAATGTTTTCTTCATCCTCTCCTGGTGGAATTGTGATTGATTTTACACTTGTTCCCTCATCTATTGTGTGTCAACTAGTTGATTTATTCTCCTCTGCGTGTCATATGGCTTGGCCTCCATCTCTTGCAGCAAATTTATGATGGGCAACCCCAATGTGGTAGGGACAATTTCCTCTGTGTTGTATACAATATGAAAAGGTGACGTTGAGATGGAATTCTTGGTGGTAACCCGGTCTGCCCCCAATGCATAGATAAGTTTTTTATGCCAAGCTTTCTTATTGTCTTGCAGGAGTATTTTGATGATCCTAGTCAGGATTTTATTTGATGATTCTGCTAACCCATTTCCTTGTGGATAGTACGTTGTAGAATGCCCTAGGGTTATATTGTAATCCTAAAAAAACTTCTCCATATTCTTGGACTTGAATGCAGTCGCATTGTCAGTTATGATCTTGATGGGGCATTCGAATCTCGACAAGATATTTGTCTCCAGAAATTGGATGATGACCGCGTCGGTATCTTGCTTCATGGGGATCACTTCTATCCATTTCATGAAGTAGTCTATGGTTGTGAGTATTCATTTGTGTTGCGCTGAGGATGGTGGATTTATTTCCCCTATGAAATCCAAACCCCACTGCATGAAAGGCACTTCGACTGATATCGGCTTTAGCGGAAAGGGTTGTAGCTTTCTTCTTCCATCGAAAATCTAACACTCATGGAAGTTGGACACTTCTTTGTATACGTCTGCGAAGATGGTAGGCCAATAGTAACCCACTATTAGGATTTTGTGCGTGGTGTTTTTCCAATAAAGGTGTCCTCCACATTCGCCTTTGTGAAATTCTTTGATATCTCGTTTCCTGTCGTTTTTCAGCAAACAACTCAGCAATATCCCTCCAGGATGTTTCTAGTATAGTGAACCATCCAGGATGCACAACTTAACGTCTTTAAGATTTATAAATATGGCCTTGGTATTACTTAAACCTGGAGGGTCTTGTAGGTTCCTTAACACATAGATGATGTCTGTATACCACGACAAATCAACAAAATCATGGGATACCTGCGTAGTTGTTTGTTCTTGAGGATTCTATGACAGATCAACGATGAAGTTTATCCCCACAATGTCGTAGTCTGACTGCACCATAAATTTTTCAAGGCCCTGCCCTTTAATCAACTTCATGGGATTTATTTCGAGATCATATTCCAACATGGTCGTTATCCATTTGCCTCTCCTTCCCTCTGGGTCAAGCTGAGTCAAGATATCCTTGACTGAATTGTTGGGCACGTAATCGATAATGTGGTAGTGTAATATGTATGTTCTGAAATCCTTTAGGGACTTCAATAAGGTGTATGTTTGTTTCTCCATAATTTCATACTTTAGTGGAGAATCCCTCAGCGTTTGGATGAAATAGGCTATGGGATTCTCGAAGTTTTGCTCATCTTTCTGTAACAACACGTAGACAATCATATGCTCTGAGGTGAATGAAAACAGGATGAAATATTTCGTGAAGTCTAGACAGGCTAACATAGGAGCTCTAGTCAGTACCACCTTGATATCTTAAAATGACTTCCTGGATTCCAGGTTCCACTTTATCTCGTTCCCCTTTCTGAGCATGCAGGTGATGTGTTTTATAATCTCTGCCAGGTTTGGGATGAATCTTCTCAAGAAGTTTCCTTTTCCTAAGAAGGATTGCACTTCTGTTTTACTGCGTGGAGTGTCGATTTTCATGATTCCTTCAACCCTGATGGGGTCTATATTAATGTCCTCTTTTGAGATAATTCACCCCAACAACTTCCCTTCTTCCATATCGAAATGTGATTTCTTCATATTTAGCGATATGTCGAACTTCCTTCACTTCTGGAAAACACTTTTCAGATGCCCGAGGTGTTGTTCATCGAATTCAGAGTATATTGTGATGTCATCCAGATAGATCACAATAAACTTGTCCATTTCGTTAGCAAAAATGATGTCCATTTCCCTATGGAATGTATCTCCGACATTCATCATGTTGAAAGGCATCTTGGCATACATGAATGTCCCCCATGGTGTCATGAAAGAATTCTTTTCCCTGTCGTCCAGGTGTACCAAGCTCTGATTGTAACCCCAAAACCTATCCAGCATGGACATCTTCTGGGACCCCACCACCTTTTGCAGAATATAATCCATTTTAGGGAGCGGGTAGTGGTCCTTGAGGGACACTTTGTTTAAGTTACGAAAATCCACACATAGTCTTATATCGCCGCTCTTTTTTCTAACAGGTACCAAGTTTTCCACCCACTTAGAAAACCTTAAAGAAATGATAATTTTAGCTTCGAAGAGTTTCTTTATCTCCTTTTCAATTAGCGTCAAAAGTAGGGGATTTATCCGTCGCAGCTTCTGTTTGAACGACCTCTGGTATTCTTTGAGAGGGATGACGTGTTGAATCACTTTAGTGTCATACACCTTCAGGTCATCATAGCTCCAAGAGAAAACATCTGGGAAATCCTTCATGAGATTGATGTAGTCTTGTTTGACCTCTCGACTGAGTGTTTTTGACAATTTAATTATTTTTGGGTTCTCCTTAGTCCCGATGTTGCAGTCTTCGACATCCTCATCGTTTTCAATGATCTTGGGATTTCTAGCCATGTCATTTTTCGTCAAATAGCTTTTCCAATGGAACTAGCCCCTTTGGGATGATGCTTTTCTTCAATTGTACTATGTCCCATCTCGCTATTTGGTTCTGGAAAGGGTCTTCATTACCACACACATCCACACTCTCGTCTTTGTCACAGAAGCACTCGTCATCAATGTTTATGTTAGCGAACTCATCGCTCACCTGAAGAAATCTCTCCACTTGTTTTTCATCCTCAAACACCTGCCAATGTTTGATATTACGAGGCATTGTCGGCCTGTGTTTGACTTTGATCTCATATTTTCTATTTGGTAAGATGTGGATTTTAAAAACCAAGGCCGAGCTGGCCAACGCATCGGCGATCTAATTTTTCTCCCTTGGGATAGAAGATAGATCATATTCCGAAAATTCTTTGAGGAGGTCCAGCCCCAAATTTTTGTATGCTCTCATCCTGGGATGTTTGGACTAATATATGCCTTTTACCTGGTTTATAATAAGCTCGGAGTCTCTGTGCACTTCTATTCTCATCGCTCCCAGTTCTTTCAAAACCTTCAAACCTAATATCAGTGCCTCATACTCGGCTATGTTGTTTGTACATTTGAACGCGAGCTTGTATGAGCACAGCTTTGTGCCCACCTTGGGGGGGCTTATCCATACGCCGACACCTGCTCCTTCCTTACTGACAACGCCATGAAAAATCATGTTCCATATCTCATTTTCCACACGGTTCTTTGGGTTGACGCACTCTGCTTCTTATTGCACATTTTCCTCGTCGTCTGTCATGATGGTCGTTGGCTCTTCCTCTTCAAATCTCAGGTCATTGTATAATATAGAGGAACCAAATTTAGTGTGGATGGATTATATAGGATGATTATTTGGCTGTGTCTTACTGCTTACCATGTACTTCAACAACACTTCTCTGTACAACCATCTATCCTGGCCAAATATAGGAATTATGGCATATGACATGTCCTTTTGTAGAGTCCCCTTTACCTTCGCAGCCCACGACCGGGACAACAGCGTGCCAAAATTAGGGGGTATGTCTTCCATGACCACGTCCATAACCATGTTTTTCGAAGGAATTTGGGCCAGTGATACGACCAAGTATTTGATGAGACCCAAGCATTTGACTTTCCTCGAGTCAAAGGAAAAAATGTCCTTATAGGGATTGGTGATGTCCAAACCCAACTCGTCCATGATCACCTCTGGCATAAGGTTGTGCGATGTGCCTGAATCCAGCATGGCGTTATGTAGGATCATATCATGGATTTTTATACTGACATAGAACGGGGGAACTTCCTCAGTATCACCTGTCTTGTCAACGCGTGAACCAAACAAAATATTAGGGTGATCGTCTTGGATGTTCAAAGTATCGAGGTTCCCTCCCATTTTTAGCATTTTAATAATTTTCTCTCGATACTCACCTTTTCTGATAAGTTCGTTGAATGGGACAGAGATTTTTATTTTAGCCATTTCATGCTCAAAGTTAAAAGGGGGACAAAATGTTTCTACCTCTTTTCTGCACGCTTCCCGGCTTATTTCCAACACTTTCCTTGGGACTTCCTCCTTTGACTTCGTCTTTTCAGTTGCATCCTTGGTTGGGTTTTCTAGCTTCAGTCAGCTTGTGAAATGGGTATCCGTCGAAGGTTTCCTTATGGGATTTGTTTGCTGAGGTTTGGTAGACGTGTCCTTGCTCCTAAGGTTATATCTCTTCTAAAACTGCATGATGGCACTCTGATAACCCTTTCTGAACTCTTTTGTCTCCCAGGACAACGCATCATCTGCTTCACAAAATGGTGTATCATCTATTTCCAGCACGAAATTGTTGTTTTCACTCATGTACTGATCATGCTCTCCCTTTGTCAAAAACACGTGTGGGTTCTTCTCATCGCAACAATGAATTTGGTCTTCAAACATCTGATCGAAGTCTTCATTCACATAGTTGTTTAGGAATGGAGGCCTTGTCTGCTGGTCACCTTGATCTCTCTGCTCCCTCTGTTCCCTCTGTCTGATCTGAGGAACTTGACCCCTTCTGAGGTTATGATTTCTGGCCTGGGGTTCATGCTGTTCTCGGGTGACAGGTTTGTTTCCCATGGACATTCTCTCCATCAGTTTCTCCATCGTCTTCATCATCAAGTCAAACTTGTCGTCCGATGACAGAGATGTCAATGGCTATGTGTCTCCTTGAGGTTTCCTATCGCCTCTATTGAATATGTTTTTGATCTTCCCCAATGCCATCATATTTACCTCAACATTGATCGCGTTGCTCATTATTGCATCTAGATTTGTTGACCTTCTTTCTCTCAACAACAAGGCGAAATCACTGTCGAAGGAATCGACATATTGCAATTGCGTAACCCCAAGGGGTGGCTGGAATTATGCAGGAATCGAGTTATAAACCTTCATGAAATGGGCTGAGAATTCTTGCACCGTCTCCATCTCCCTCTCCATATTATTTTACTGTGTTAACAACTGCAAGGGATTCTTCTTGTCTACCCATATATTAATGAAAGACATCTCGAACGCGACGAAGTCTTGAATGCTTGCAGCCAGGAGGGATTTGAACCATTTCCTCACCTCCCCCGAAAGGATTTGCACGAACAACCTCATTTTCACGTCTGCATAGTTGACCTCCTCTAGGTCGACGAAATTGTTGAACCAATCCGGATGCTTCCGGGCTGAAACATTCCCTTCAACATCGTAGAGACTAATCCTCTGGCTATAATTTTGGCGCAAATCATGTAGTTGGGCTGGCAGAATGAGGATGGTGAATCTGGCAGCCATAGATCTAGGAGGGTTTCGGGTTTGGGGGATATTATTAGATATTAGGGCTTGGAGTCTCTTTGGGTCAAAAACTATTTCATCCAAGTTGGTTTCTGACATAGAATTGAACATGGTTTTCTCAAATAATGCATCAAACTCAAGGTCGTCATTGCTTTGCGCGCCATCTTTGGGTAAGGACATCCTTGTGTCCAGGTAATAGAATGGGTCTGATGCTTGTTCTCTAGTCCTGCATGAAATTTTATCGGGGTCGTACACAGGCTCTGTAGGGTTTGGGTCAGGATTTTCTCTGGTATAGATCGTCTTTGGAGCCAGGGTTCTTGAACTGCACTTGTTGGCGCTACTTGTCCTTTTGACTAGAGTCGCCAGGGTAAAGGTTTTCAGCCAGTGTAGATGTGTGTCCCTCTATTAACCTCAAGGGTCAAAACTGTAACTTTAGTCGTTCTCCCAGGGAAGATTTATTCAATTCCATCCTCGACAATGACGCCACAATGTTAGCACTCTGTAAATCTGTTTGGCTGGTAAACATACGACAGAGGTAACTTTTTCAACCAACTTTGAGACACAAAACTAGCCTTTCATACTTGGAGAGGGCTCTCTCGGGAGATAGAGTCTCAACACGGGATATGGCTTTAAAGTTGTTCGATAGATTTAACACCTTTGAAATAATGGTTTTTGGTTATATTGGTGTAAGAGAGTAATACCTTGGGCTATGGGGTCGGTTCGAGAAAATGATAGAAATAAATGACTCGGTGACTGAACTTGAGAGGATAAAGGCTAAGCGAGCAACAATATTCAATGTAAAATTGTTGTGTGAGGTGGGGAGAAAACACAAAAAGAAACTCGTAGCACCGCTAAGAATGAATTTAGAGTTTAACTTAGAGGAAAACGATTTGTCTAGCGCGAATCCCAGAGCACTGCGCAGTGAATCCCAGGTTCGAAAATACATTCCTATTTAGATAGAAATAGATATGAATAAAGAATACAGGAAGTACGTATGCAAATAAAGGAAACAATACATCCAACTTCTACAATTAGAATCTTTTCATCAAATCTTCATGAATTTTGCATTAAATTTTGATCGAACTGAAACTACATTCAATAGACATTGTCTATACTAATTTTGCCAACCAACCTGGCTTACATTAAAAAGATAAAATATATAGGCATGCTTCTTGGGCTGCATTGCTCTCTAGCTACTATCCCTAGAACTTAGGAAACTGATTGTTCTATGCTAAATGACTCTTTGCATGATGCCTTTCCAAAAATAGAAAACAACTACATCTGGTCGTGTCATGACTGCTTGTGTTCCGCCAAGGGGATTCGGTTATCAACAAGGTCTTGTCATGGGGAGAGTGATGTGTCAAAAACTTTCTTTGACTAGGTATCTGATGATCAAGTATTCTGACAGGCTGCTTCCATCCACTGTAACGGCCTTGATTTTTGTTGCGCATTGATTCGCTAGGGTGAGCTTGCGGTGAGTAGCTGCTGACTGTCATGACTGTTACCAAAAAAAAAAAATGGTTTAAGGGGGATGCCTCCTTCAAAACTGTCAAGAACTTTGCTTCACTTGATGCTACGAAATTGACCTCTACTAATCATGCTTCTTCTGCACCCTGGCAAGAGCTCCGTGGACTCTCTCTTCGACCACTTCACATTCTCTGAAATGCTTCACATTCCTTTCTTTTGACAACCTTTGCGTCTCTCGCACCTGTACGATTGTATCATGTGCCTCTCTGAGTTTTATTTTGATCCACGTCATGTTTCCTTCACGGCCTTATGATGCTGACACTTCAAGGGTCTTTGTTGCTAACCGTTGTCTCAGTTCCCTGTTTTCCTGGTAAAGTTCGGCGACAACAAGTTTCACCTTCTTAATTTGTTGAGATGGCTCTTGAGCATTAGTGCCCGCAACATCTGTCCTCCTTGTTCTGCTCCCACTTCCTCGGCTTGTACCTTCGGCAGGCTCCAGCCAAATAATGTGCATAAGTAATTCTTAGGAAGCAAATTTCGTGCACGGCTTATTCGAGACTTGGATTTTCCTAGCTTCCTTGTCCTTCCCCTTCTCTAGGGTATCTGTTGTTGAGGAGATAGGGTTTCTAACGTCTTTCCTTCCTGTGCAACTTCTTCCACTCCAGGCTCTGAGAAGTGTGATATCCTTGCTTCTGCAGGAAAAGGTGAAAATCCCTTTGGATCCTTGGGGGCACCTGTTGCGAGTGAGAACTAATCCCATTTGCTTTGGGGCTCGGGACTGGCACTTCTGCCACTTTGCGTGCCCTTTCTTATGTTTTGGGAGGTTTCCATGGCGCAACCGTATTTGTCTTTCACGCGGTGGATTTGGAAAAGGCCCAAAGTGGATAATTCTATCACCCCGGGCTTGCGGGAAGAGATTACAAACAATTCATAAACCCAATTTGTGAATATAATGCATATAGAGCATCTTAAATTTATAACAGAGAAGGCGGGAGGAGGAAACATGCTAAGGAACACTGAATTCATGGTGACTGGATGTTTCGAATTGGACTACATATTTCCCATAGCACATCCGCGCGTGTAAAGTATAACTGATAAGGGCTGCAGAGAATACATGATACAAACGTCACAATTTTTCATTCTTCCAGCCTTCATAATGAGTCGGTCGACGTGGCTTCTATTAACAACTTGCCTAGACCTGGGGCACATAGAAACTCCCTTTTTGATAGGACCCGACTCTTTTGGAACAAACTCGTACTTATTTATGCATGTTTGGACTTTGACATCCCTTCCTAACTCCAAGGGCCAACCGACCATCTGCTGACTTCAACCCCTTTATTGTTACGGACCTGACCTCACATGCTTTGACACATGGGCCACAATTTCATCTTTTCTTTATTCCTTTGCTTCGATAGTTTTAGAAATGATATATGTTGCAGCAACGATATTCTTATGAGGGTAATTGGAATTGAAAGTGTCAAGAATAAGATCAAGTTGTTGGGGAAGTGCATAGATATCATACAAGGAGATGTTGAACTTAGTTTTATTTAGATCTTGAATAAATTTATATTCCAAATTGTGAGTTTCAGTTTTGTTTTGTGTTTTTCTTTCTTGAGAGGCACTAGGTTTGTTGTTGTTAGATGATATAGGGATGTTTGGTTTTTTAGTACGAGCGAGAGGAGTTATTTTTCTGATAGTAGTGACAATTTTCTAGGGGAGAGGAGTGTTGGGAACAACACCCTTGTTGTGTAAGTTGTAATCTTGGGGAGAAACTTTTATGATGTGTGTGTCCCCTACAAAAACCTCTTCAATCTGTTCCTCATCTAAATCTATACACCAATCCCATATAAACATGGAAACTTCTTGAGTGGTTTCCTCAATGGTTTCTTCCTTTTGCGCTTCCTTGGTCTGGTTATATTAATTCTCTTGTTGATCTATTAGTTGGTTAATGACCAAGGTCGTAGAGTTGATCCATTAAGGACGTGTTTTCTCAAAATGGTTATGCTGGTGTTATGAACAGAAAATGTCCATGCCAAAGTCATGAAGATTTAGAGTGAGACTTGGGACTTTTGGAGGCTTCGCCTAGTTTTCATTGCTATTAAAGAATGGATGGAAAGTTCTAGGATTTGGAGACCCTTCCCCAACGTTCTTTTTAATATCTACTACTTTTTTTGAAATCTTCTTTACCCACTTAACCAAGCTGTCTAGGTCCTTGGGTTCTTTCTCGGGAGGTTTAGTCAAGAGTAAGGGTTTTTTCCTAGCTAATTTGGTTTCTTCAGATGTTGGGTGGATGTATAAAGAAAGCATTTCTTTCTTGACTTCTTTAGCTTCCTCAAAATTCCAGGCTAAGGAAACCTTGCCAACTCATTTAACAAACATGCCTATAGAGGGAAGTAACATCGAAGCATAATATTTGACAATCAAGGGTTCCAAAGGAGTAGTTTCAATAGTGAATCTGTTGAGAATTGTAGTGAATTATTGGTTTAAGTCCTTTAATTTTTCATTCTTTTTCATCTTTAAGGCCACTAGTTCTTTGCATAGGGCCATGAGAGTTTTCTCTTCCCCAAAATTTCCAATGAAGGCTTTTCGAAGTCATTCCAGCAGGTTATGGAGCCAGTTGGTAGGTTGAAATACAATGTAGATGCTTTATTTTTAAATGTGTATGGAAAGAGACCACAAACTACATCTTCATAACAAACATCGAGGAGATGAGTGGCTAGAAATAAATTATTTACATGATGTTCCAGGGATCTAGATTTATCCGGGTTGAATTTTGGGAGAAGTCTCTCCAGACATTTGGGTAATTCATGCAAAGGGTCATCCAAGTTCAAAGCACCTTGGGACATCCATGGTGGGAGAAATTGTCTTCTATTTTGATTTTCACCCATGTTATTATTGGAATCAGATCCTGAATGTTCACCGTAAAAAAAAATTCAAACGGGGAGGAGTAGGACCAAGAGGTGTGGAAGGAATTTGGTCTAAGGGTATGGGTATTTCCTATAGAGCAGTTTCAATCAAATCTTCTATGGAGTCAACAAGAATGTTTTTCATATTCTTGGGTTGTCTTACATGGGTATCTCTCCTCTTAGGGAGTGTTTAAGCTATGGGTAGTTGGCCAAGTAACTTTGCGTATGAGCATGTAATCCTCATTTGGGATGGGATACCAAGATTCTGGTTGATTTTTAGGACTTCCAATAACACTTTAAAATATGGGTTTTGAATATTCGAAGGTAATGTCTTGTTCAGAAGAGATACAAGGGAAACATTGTTAGATAGAAATATTTTCAGAGGACCGGATGAGTATTTTTCATGGGCTTAGGCTAGCAATGCAAAATCAAGCCCTCGTTCTAGTGCCAATTTTGTTGATGGGGCAAAATTTCCCTTCAAAAATAATGGGTACTCCTCAGTACACGGTCCCAATTAGACTATGCATCGTTTGGTTTAGGATACCCATCTAGATTCTAGTCGACTACCATTATTGGTTTAGAGGGTTGATTGGATGGTTTGTGGATATAATGGGAATGCAAATGCAATCTAACTAAATGCAGAAATAAATATAATCTAACCTATCCTAGTTAGGAGCATATACGATAACCAAATGAGTAGTTTTAAATGAAACTAATCCCTACAAATAACTTATTCTAGATATTTTTTAAGAAGTAACAAGGTTAGAAAACACCTACACGTAAGTACATAACCATATTAGTCTAAATCATGCAATTACATACATAAGAAACTTGTCATCTTAGGAAAAACATAAGAAAGAGTAAGCAAATTTGTAATAACGATTTCAATTTGCATAAAATCAATCTATAAGCAAAAATACGTTCTTATAGCACATGTAAATAACTTATAGTTTGTTGAAAGTAGTTTACACCAAGCAACCAAGAATTTTATCTCTGAAAAAATTGGCCCTAAGAGATTTTCAATATTAATTCTCAAAATAGTTTTCAAATTTCAATTCTTCAAGAGCCTCCCTACAAAATGGGCCTCTTCCTTTTTTATAGGAACTTTAGTAACTGTTGAAAGTATCTTCTTGAATTCGGCAAGAAGCAGTTACAAAAAACCTTTGAATTCCCCTTCTGAATTGTTGTTGAAAGGTGTTGAAATAAGGACGAAGTTGAAGGCAGTTGGAAAAGAAAAAATAGAAAACAGTTGTGAGAAAATTCAAAATTTCTATTTTGTGTTATTCATGTGTCCTTTTCCATCACATATGCTTCCCAAACCTGGTACTGTCCAACGAGTGATATAACCCCGTGGTACAAAAGTTCCTTCAAGGGGGCTTTGTGGGAGGTTGAGTTATTGGTGAGAGTCTTCATGTCCCTTGTAAATGTATCCATGAATGCTTGGATCATAGTTTAAACTTTGGCTGGTTGGATGAGGTGTTCTGCCATCAACTCAATTTTTACCCTAGTGACTTCTTCATCTCTCTTTTGTCTTTGATTTATATTTTGTTGGATTTTTTCGAGGAGCTATTCCATTGTAATAGCTTTCCAAAGCTCCTCGATGGGAGGAAGGTGACTCTTATGTGTCAAAATTTGTGCAGATTTGTGGAGGTGTGCACATATTGTGAGAGATCTTGTCATTTCCTTTTATGCTCTCTTCCCATATTGTTGACATTGATCAAAGGAAGCGTAATAAATTCTTTTTTCTACCATTAAGGGGTGGGGAAGCTTGGCTGGAGCATTCGGATTTTCGGTGATCCATATTTTCATGTCATTTAATCCTTCTCGGATGGTCAACAAACTAGATTTTCTTGGTTAGCACACGACTATGCTCATCCATTATGTCAGTTGTCAGTTGCTAGAAGATGCAGAAGATGTGAATATGAGCGTACATATCTGTAATAGTTATCCTAGAGCTTTGTACTCACATTTTCAACACATGCCTTGAATTCTCTTAGAATTGCCTCATCTTTCTTTGCATGCATGAGATATTCTTCAAGTTCTTTGATCCTGGCATATTTTTCTTCGTTTTGGAAAAAAAAATCTTGAGGTTCCACTCTGTCGCTAAGGTGAAGGCTGTGCTAAAGGATTCTATGGAAAGTGGATCTTGGATAATGTCTTCTACCACAATAATCTTTGTGAGGACTAATATTGGATTGCCTCCAGTGACTGGAACCTTCCTGATATGTTGTTGCACAATTCTACCATTAGCTTTGTCAAATTTGAACTTCTTCAAGTTTGCTACTTTATTGGGATTTTAAGGTTTGTGAAGCCCCAACTCCATTCTTCCAAATTGAAGGTAACTGCTCGGAACTTATGTTCATGTTTCGGGGATGTCAATGTCCATAGGTGAGGCATTTTTTTTAGAGCCTCTTCATCCCTTTTTCATTTCTCTTCTTCGGCTGCCTTAGCTGCAGCTTCATCTGCTTGTGTTTGTTCTCTTCTTGTTGCTTCTGCAATTTCCTTTTTAGTTTATTCTTTTGCTTCTATTTAGTATTCTTCTTCTTTATCAGTTAATGCCTTTGCTTCTGCTTCTGCTTCCACCACTAATGTTATTGTATCCACTTCTTCTTTTGTTGTCATCGTTGTTGTTGTTACATCCTCTTCTGCTTTGGCATTAACTTCTTCAATCTTTATTTTCTTTTCAACAGTGTCCTCTTTATTTTTATAGACGTTTTCTTTTTTTTATTCCTTTCTTGTTCTCCATTGTTTCTTCTTCCTCTGCCGATATAGAATGTGTCGATGTTGTTGTGGAAGTTTATTTTGTTGTTGCCTCTTCTTCATATATTTTCCATACTTCTTTGGGAGCTTTATCTTCATCATAGATCCTACCTAAAGGTATGCCATGTCTCCTTGCGATAACTTTGTCCTATGTCGGGGCATCGTAGTGAACCTCTTCCTCTTCCCATGTTGTTGAAGTGTATTCTGATGCATGTTTGTACTTGTTGCAATGTTCCTTGACCACTTGCTTTGGTTCGTGTCTTTGAAACCTTTCTTCCCCGAAATGGAATGATCACAGTGTATCTACTTCCTCTTGGGCCTACTTGATGCTCCCAAATGAGTATGATCTGATCCATAATGGTAGTGGGGGCCAAATGGCCTTCTTATCACGATATAGTGTTGCTACGACTCTATTAGCACTCGGTAATTTATTTGGGTTTCATCAAAGAAATGCCAAGGTAACCTACAAACCAACTTTAGGTTGGATTATGACCCTTCCAACTAGAGAGGTCTCTCTCAAACATGTAAAGACTGAAAATACTCAAAAATATTTGGAAATGAGCACACAGAGGTCAGATTCTGCAATAGGACAAGTTTGTTTACATGTTTAAAAGGGTTGGTAGCACAAACAAGAGGAAGAGAACATTGGTCAATGGGGTCAAATCTTGAGATATCTATGAATATTAATACAACTAATGTACTCATGAGGGAATAGAGGGAAATAAGCATATCCTTCAACAATAAATAGTATTCGGATGATGGCAAGATAGAAAAGAGAAAATCCCATTACAAATGAGAGCATCAAACAAAGATGAATTCTCAATTGTCACTTTAAAAGAAATAACATAAGGTTGACTACAATGAACATATCACTTAACAGAGAGTGAATTCTGGACATGTAATCATTAAAAACAACAACTGCATTAACCATATGAAAGGAGCATCTATCAAGGATGAATTCCAATCATGTACTCGTAGCTATGCTTAGAAGAAATAATAGAAATGAAATGAACATTAACTAGAGGAAAACACACTAAATAATACACCATGATGAATCTCGGCTATTAGAGAGCATTGTACTACTGTATTAATTCATAAAGACATTCTGAGAAATTTACACACAGACCCTTCACCTTCCTGGCTGAAAGTCCCCCCTTTCTCTACACTTTTACAATGAAATATATAGCACCAAAGTCCCCTTCTAGATCACAATTTCGAACTCCAACCCCTTTCCAAAAATAGAAACAGTTACAAATAGAGCCTGACACGTTTTATCTGATCTCTTGTTTTTCAGGAGAAAAAATAGGCGTCAAAATGCCACTTGTAATTCTCAAACCATAACATCTATGTAGAATCTGAGAACGATTTTTGTAGTTAATATTTTTCTGAAGAAAAAAATATCTCAGTTTCTTGAAATTCATCTCCAGCTGGCTGAAATACAATTCGCAAAAAAATGTCTCGAACAGGAAATCATGAAACTGAAAAATATGGCTCCAAGATTCCTTTGAATCTCCCAATCCGTGACACCTATGTGAAAATTGAACAAGGTTAATTTTCTTGAGTCCGTTCTTGACAATAACCTCCTTTGAGTTTTAAAAATTCATTCTGGTTCAGCCGAAAATCGTCCTGTAAATCTTCTTTGCTCTTCAACTGCTACGGAAACTAACTGCAACATTCTCTTTGAAATGCTAGTTGTACTTTTTCAATTCTAATTTTATTTATCCACATTCTCCTTAAATATTTGGGAATAATATATTTATATAAAAATAATTCCCAAATATTTTTTATCTTGTACAATTATATTTCCATAATTTAATTCATGCCCGTGGTTTTGAAAAACCATTTATTGCTTGCTTCCTATGGTTTTGAAAACCATGTCTTGTTTTTCCCAATAAATATTTACCATTTGACTGAGAAAAATATTTACTAGTTTGTTTCCCATGGTTTTGAAAACCATGTCTTGGAAACCATGTTTGGAAAATATCCCTTAATCTTCCCCTTTTACTTCTATAGAATTTTTTCACGATGAGTAAAAATTTCTTTATAACATTCTTTGGAAACTTCATGATTTGTATTGAAACACACTCTTGGAAAATTCATCTTCTTTTTACCTCGTAAATACTCACACCACACATTTATAATTTTAAATCAATACAAAATGATAGTTCGGATCTTGAAGAGAGTGGTTTTAATACTTACCACTCTATCTCCTTAAATGTATCATGTAGTAACACGTACTCCAACATACAACATGGTGGTTTCGGTTTCGGGACCACTTTAAAAAATTAAGCTTCGTTTAATTTCAACCCCCAAAATGGATATGCGCCCTCCATCCACTCTTTGAATTTTCCACTTAGTTTGAGATTTGTGCCCATGATTTGACGTGAATTATATATTGGATTAAATATTAATTTTAATATTTTAATATAAATATTTATATTAATAATTATAAACCTTTTTCCATTTTTCTAAGAACTTTGGGCATATGAGGCTCATCACATGACTTTGAGGATAGGATAAGGGAGCTTAAGCTTAATAAAAGGAATATTTTTAATTTTCAATGGGAATATGATAATAAGGGTAAAAATGAATGAAGTGATGGGACCGAGGAATTTAGATAAGCATTAAGGCTAGATATAGGTTTGGGATATTTTCCAATTTTGACTCATGGAGGACATGACTATTTTGGATGATTATTCGAGTGAAGGATTTAGGTGATGGGAGCTTGACGGAGCTGGTGAAAAAGTTTTAAAATCTTAGTGGAAAGATAGCACAAGGACAAGATGGTTTGAAAAAATTAATACAAATTAGCATGTGATAACATTGGCTCCAATGGGGATGTTATCCTCCTAGTGAGATAGCAAAGAACTCATAGACCTGGTGCCTGATCCATTGGGCTGCTCCCAGAACATGTGTGTACAATTCTCTTAACTGAAAATTGAATGCTAAATACACCACTACAATCTGAATGTATACACTGCTGAAAACTAAAAACTTCTTGACCAACAAGCTTATTTGCACACTCCTATCTACTCTAAAATTTCTGAAATCAATACTCAATCAAGTGATGCTAAAGTGCCAGTGCAGCCAATCAAGCAATTGGCTTCTCGATTGTCTTCTGCTCACATTTTTCTTAAGCAGGCAGACAAATGTAAAAGATGGAAGCTGGAAACAAAAATTGAATCCAAAATTCGAGCTTATGAATGAAAAAAACTCCTCCTTCATTGATGACTGTAATAAGATGGCCACGGGATCTTGAAAACCATGAAAAATCATTTCTTCTTGATGAACAAAAACATAAAGACAAGCCTATTTCATAAGTGTTTGTTGTTCTTTCTCTACTTCTTCAGTTCTTAGAACATTGTCAAATGAAATGGAAGCAATAGGTTTGTCTACTCTTCCATGCATATAAAAAAAAATTCATGCATCCTTCAAGATCTTCAAATATGACAACCATATTATGTACATCAAGGCTATCCTCTTGTTCATCAAAAAATTCTGATTTGGTTTTATTAATCTTCAGGAATTTCGCTTGAGGATTGCCATTTTGACTTTCAAATGAATGAACGAAAATAAGTTCCTTCTCATAATATTCTTGCAAATGTGAAAATATAACAACATGAACTATTTCATAGTCTAGAGTTCCCATGGATGCATTTTCAAAACTATGATTTTCAAAGGAATCAAACAAAACAACTACCTCTTCATTGTCTTCCTGTATTTCTGATTTAAAAGTGGCATACACTGTTTTGTTGCTTTCCTGATGTTGGAAGATTGGTTGTTCTTATTGGTGTCAACCTTAGTCGTTTTGGACCGCAAGATTGATAAAGGTATTTGGACATGAAGGAAAATGCACATGCATATACAACACCCATGAATGGATAGTATAAATCATGTGGTTTCTGGTGGTATGTGGCACATCATGTGGATCCTCATGGTTGAGGAGAAATGAATTTTTGAAGATGACAAAGTGAATTGAAGAAGGAAGTACATGTAGGCTCTGAAGATAATTAAAGAAAAGAATGACAAAATAAGAAAGTGTCGGGTCGGCCCTAATGTTAAAAGGAAGTGACATAAATGGTATAAATAAACATCATTATACATTCATTTGATACAAGTCGAATTTAAGAGGAAATAAGAAGAAAAGAAGGCTGGATTTCAAGGGAGGATGAAGTCTTTTGGTGATGTGTTCTAAGGTATGTTATTTTCAGGTCATCTTACCATTTTTGCTATAACTTTTTTTCTAGAAAGATTCATATGGTGAAATCTATATGGTATTGAGAAGACATATCAAAGTATATTTGGTAAAAATTTCAGCTCTTGATTCACTATAATTATGGAGATACACTCTGTGGAAGATAGGGTTTGTGACCAGTCCTGAAGTTAGTCAATAAACATGTGTTCCGGGTAAAATAGTAATAAATTCTTCATACAGAATCCAAATGAAGTGGGAACACTTCTATTGGAAATAGTACAAACTATAGTTTCTTGTTTGCGAGTTTCAGAATCAGATGTTAAATATTGAGCGCGGGGCATGTTGTACAAGTTGGGTCTTCTGAATATACCAAAATTGAATAAAGTCTACCATTCTTTCTATAACCTCTTTTTGGGGAGGATTCAAGGAGTGAAAATTGGAGGAGTTTCAGAGAATACATTGAGTAATATTATCTACAGGATCAGAGTACTCCAATCTTTTGGGGAGGATTCAAGGATGAAAATTGAGGAGTTTTAGAATACATTGAGCAATATTATTCATGTGACTGTGAGTAATTCAAGAATTGGAAGAATTAAGAAATTGTAGAAGTCCTAAGAAGCATGTCGCCCTATGGATGATTGGTTGATGGTGATGATTTGAATGTAAAGTTTTATTATCTCCTCATATGTTCTGGGTGGAATGAAGGGGAAAGGATGCAGAGTTTATCTCTTGATATTGAGGATTGTATCTTCCTCTTTGGAGGTTTATCCTCCTTTACATTTGGAAGTTAGAAGTACCTTTGGAAGTCATTACTACTCTTGAACAATAACTATTGATTTATTTCATATATTGTGCATGGTGTATTGGTGTAACTCTTTATAGTATTTATTTATCATTGGATGTAGTTGAATGGTTTAATATAAGTTGAAAAAGGTTTGAATTGTACTTGATAATCATTCACCCCCCCCTCAGTATCAAAAAATATTCCAACAATTAGTATCAAAGAAGGTCCTTCAAGAAACAATTTAACCACTGAAGGAAGATCCTATGTAGAAATGAAAGATTAATATTCCAAATATGATTCCACCATTTGATGGAAGGAATTTTGAGCACTAGAAAAATAGAATGGAAAACTTACTTGAAATCTCTTGGGGTAGATGTTTGTTCTCGGCTGTTTCAGTATACAATGCTTTGAAGAACCAAAGATTGCAAAATGTAAGGAAGCTAAAAAGAACAACAACCGACAATAGATACCATCCGATGGATTGATGATTCAAAGTGAAATCCAATGTGTGATCATGTGCATCAGCAAAAGAGCTTTGGGACAAGTTACAAGACCTTTATGCACATTCCTCAGATTTCAAAGAAGAAAATAGAGGTCATTTCTTTTGTTTTAATTGTATGAGTAGACATGTTGAATTTGAATGTCCTCATCCAAGGATTGAAAGAGATGAAAATGAAGAAGAAGAAAATCATGAAGTAGAAATGATTCAACAAGAAGATGAGAATCTAAAAAAAATTGAAGCATGTTGAGATTGAAAATAGCAAGTTCAAAAGACACAGAGAAAAACTAAGAAGTGAATTGGGTAGTTAAGAAAAAACATGAAGTTGTAAGCTTAAAGAAATAATTAAAAGAAGACTTTCTAAACTAAGAGAAGAAACCATTTCCTTTGAAAACTCTACTCAAGAAGCAAGAAGAATAGTTTAAGTAGAAGGTCCAAATGATAAATAAAGAAGAAGATTGTGAGAAACTTGAACAAGAAGTTGTCCTACTGAGGAAGAGCTTAAGAAACTCCTCAAGCATTAAAAGAATTAACACATCTTGATGCATAAGTGAACTCATACAAAGAAGATGAAAATAACAACAAGAAGGTTGAAGAAAGAGCTATACGGTGATGTATTGATGAGAAGTGGACCATGATACCAAAAAGAAGGAATGATTACAAAAGAGATGAATATTCAAAAAGACCTCCTACCTTCAAGAATCAGCTAGCTTTCCAATCAAAAGTAGGAAGGAAACTATAGAAGAGTAGATCACGAACCCAAGATGGACTACATCACAAAGAAGGCCTCTTACTCCTAAGTATCAAAATATCTTTCTTGTTCATTGTTATACCTACAAAATTTTGGACATAAGGCACCATTGCATCAATGAATGAACAACATGCAAGAAACATGAATGGTGTAAACAGTAAGATATGGAATAATCAGGATTTGAGCCAACAAAGTTATAATTCATTTTACCCACTGATGGACAAAAACATTATATGCTACAAATGTAATATTCTCGTCACAAAGCATGAGATTGCGATATATGAATGAAGATGTCCCTATGCCAACTACAAAGATGGAGAAGGAAAGAGATTCTAAACAATGAAGATCGTCGAATAGCATTGACGGATCAAGAATGTAAAGAAGAAGATGAATGGTACATAGACAAGGATGTTCTTCAAAGATGACTGTGGATCAAGACAAATTCATCATCTTGAAGAGAAGGGTGGCAATGTTGCATCGGAGATGACTCATCTGCTAAAATACTTTGGAGAAGGTGTAGTAGAGCTTGGAAGAAAAAATGTAAAAGCAAAGAATGTTCTATTGGTTGAAGACTTGAATCATAATCTACCTGCTATTAGTAAAATGTGCATCATGACACACTCTTACGCTTGATTCCCAAAAATGTAAATCAGAGAAAATAACTCAGAAGATTGGTTGCAATTGCAACAAGAAGACCTAAAAACATATACATCCTAAACATGAAGAAGAGAGAGAAGACATAAGCCACACAAAAAGATTCTAAGGAAGAAAATGTCTCAAAGACCAAAAACATGATGAAGTATTATTGAGCACACATGTTCGTGGGGAGCAACCCTAAAGAAATGAGTTACATTTTTCCATTAAACTCGTGGGGAGTAGGGCCCTAACCTTTTCCATTGATGTCAAAGGGGGAGATAAATTGGGATCATGATGATAGGGGAGGTTGGATTATTTCCATCAATGACAAAGGGAGATTGTTGGAAGATTGGTTGTTGTTACTGATGTCAACCCTAGTCATGGGTTTTGACCTAGTTTGATAGCAGATTTGGACATGAAGGACAATGCATTGATGAATATACAACAACCATGAATGGATAGTACATCATGTTGTTTCTGGTATGTATATCACCAATGATCCGTATATTGAGGAGAAATGAATTTCTTGAAGATGACAAAGTGAATTGAAGAAGGAAGTACATGGAAATTTAAGATAATTGAAGAAAAGAATTACAAAATAGAAAGTGTCAGTCAGTCCTAATGTTAAAAGGAAGTGACATAAATGGTATAAATAAACATGATTATACATTCATTTGATACAAGTCAATTTCAGAGGAAATAAGAAGAAAAGGAATGGATTTCAAGGGGAGTGATGAAGTCTTTTGGTGATGTGTTCTAAGGTATAGTTATTCTTGAGGTCATCTTACCATTTTTGCTATAATGTTTTTTCTAGAACGATTCATATGGTGAAATCTCTATGGTATTGAGAATACATATCAAGGTATAACCGTAAAAATTTCACCTCTTGATTCACTATAATTATGGAGAGATATAATCAGGAAGATAGGGTTTGTGACTACCATGAAGCTTAAATAATAAACAAGGTTCCTGCTAAATAGTCATAAATTCTTCAGAGAATCCAAATGAAGTGGGGACTACTCCATTGGAAAATACTAGGACTTTAGTTTCGTAAGTGTTTCTGCACTGGATAAATATTGAGCTGAGCATGTCAGACAAGTTGGGTCTTCCACACTGCACCTCGAATAGTGTCTACCATTCTTTCTATAACCCTTTTTGAGGAGGATTCAAGGAGGAAAATTGAGGAGTTTCAGAGAACACATTGAGTAATATTTTCTATGTGATTAGAGCACTCCAAGAATTGAAGAATTGCAGAAATTGAAGAAGACCAGCAGCTATCGTGTTCTATGTGATGATTGCTGATGGGTGATGATTTAATGTAAAGTTTTATTATCTCTATATATTCTTGGGTGGAAGGAAGGGTGATGGAGAGTTCAACTCCCTTGATATTGAGATTTGTATCTTCCTCTTGGAGGTTTATCCTCCCTTTACATTTCGAAGCTCAGAGCTACCTTTGGAAGTCATCATTTCCCTTGAACAATAACTATTGATTATTTCTCTACATATTGTGCATGGTGTATTGTGGTGTATTGGTGTAACTCTTATACTATTTTTCATTGCTCATTGGATATAGATGAATGGTTTAACTATAAGTTGAAAGAGGTTTTAAATTGTACTTGATACTGATTCACCCCCCTCTCAGTATCAACACCTAAAACTCTATGTCATTTGTTTGTTCACTATTTGAAGTCTCCATAGATGGAGTTTTAGAACCCTCATCCATGTATAGGCTACTTAGAATTTGAAAAACCACGTCATTCATAGGGGAAGAAAGACAACTTTGAAGAACTTTGTCTTGCCGGAAATCTTGTTGAATATCTTCATCAAGTTCAGGAGAAGGAAAATTATTTTTAGCAACAATTTCTTTATCAACTTCATATTCATCCAAAGGAGGGGCTACTATTTGTTGTTGAGATGAATATTCATAAAGGGATTCTATGATTTCATCATTTATACACTTTTCATTACTAAAAATATTTTCAAGGTACTTAATGAAATGTTCACAAAATTTACAACAATATTCAAACACCAAGAATGAAGGATTAGATTCTCCATATTGCTTAAATAATGTTATGTGGAAATCCTTAAGAGAGTATAAACTACCTGGTTTTAAACCTTCATACCATAATCTTGCTTTCCCCTCTAAAGTAGCCATAAACATTTTCATCAAAAAATCCTCATGAAATTCAACCCCCATCTTACATATGTGTATGTGAAATCTAATCAATTGCAAGGCAACATCATTTCCTTTCCCATCTTTGAATTTAAGAAAATATTTTTGCCAATCTATGTGAGGAATATGATTTGGAAAGCCAAGAATATGAGAGTGATTCATTGGAGCATACCTTGCAGATATTTGATCCATCTTGAAGCAGTGGAGTCATCAATAATATATTTAGGCTACTGAGTCTTTGGATAGTGTAGTCGCCATGAAAA
Source organism: Picea sitchensis (assembly GCA_010110895.2). Taxonomy (NCBI): domain Eukaryota; kingdom Viridiplantae; phylum Streptophyta; class Pinopsida; order Pinales; family Pinaceae; genus Picea; species Picea sitchensis. Next base: position 8,510 of record SNQJ01S0097676.1, on the reverse strand, counting down.
TTTCGAATTCTAGATTCTTGAAAATGAAGTCGCCAAGTGAATGATGTACAAACTTTTTGTGTCTGAATACTTTCACCATCAGTAGTCAAATCTTAATTTTGTTGTTTATCCCAGGGAATATTTCACCTTCGCTCCCCGACAGCGGCGCCAAAATGTTAGCACTCAGTAATTTCTTTGGGCTGCATCAAAGAAATTCCAAGGTAACCTACAAACCAACTTTAGGTTGGATTCTGACCCTTCCAACCAGAGAGGGATCTTTCAAACATGTAAAGACTGAAAATACTCAAAAAGATTTGGCAACGAGCACACAGAGGTCAGATTCTGCAATAGGACAGGTTTGTTTAGGTTTTTGAAAGGGTTGGTAGGACAAACAAGAGGAAGAAAACATTGGGCAATGGGGTCAAATCCTAAGATATACTATGAATATTAATACAACTAATGTACTACTAAGGGAACGAAGAAAAACTAAGCATATCCTTTAGAAATGAATAGTATTCAGATGATGGCAAGATAGAAAAGAGAAAATCCCATTACAAATGATATCATCAAACAAATATGAATTATCAATTGTAACTTTAGAAGAAATAACATAAGGCTGACTACAATGAACAGAGCACTTAACAAAGAGTGAATTCTAGACCTATAATCATTAAACACAATAACTGCATTAACCATATGAAAGGAGCATCTATCAAGTATGAATTCCAATCGTGTACTCTTATCTATGCTTAGAATAAATAACATACATGAAATGAACATGAAATAGAGGAAAACACACTAAAGAATACACCGTGATTAATCTCGGCTATCAGAGATCATTGTACTACTGTATTAATTCATAAGGAAATTTTGAGAAATTTACACACAGTCCCTTTGCCTTCCTAGCTGAAAGTCCCCCCCTTTATATAATATTTTGCAGTGAAATATATAGAACTAAAGGCCCCTTCCAACTCACAATTTCGAACTCCAACCGCTTTCCCAAAATAAAAACAGTTACAAATAGAACATGACATGTTTTAACTGATCTTTTGTTTTTCATGAGAAAAAATAGGCTTCAAAATGCCACCTGAAATTCTCAAACTGTAACAATTGTGTAAAATATGACAACGTTTTTTGTAGATAAGATCGTTCTGAAGAAAAACCTCTCTGATTTTCTTGGAATTTATCTCCAGCTGGCCGAAATATGTGTCACAAAAACATGTCTCGAACAGGAAATCATGAAACTGAAAAATATGGCTACAATATTCCTTCGAATCTCCCAATCCGTGACACTTGTGTGAAAATTGAACAAGGTTAATGTTCTTGTGTCCGTGCTTGAAAATAACCTCCTTTGAATTTTAAAAATTCATTCTGTTTCACCCAGAAATCATCTTGTAAATCTGCTTTTCTCTTCAACTACTGCGGAAACTGACTGCCACGTTCTCTTTGAAATGCCACTTGTACTTTTTCAAATCTAATTTTATTCATCCACATGCTCCTTAAATATTTGGGAATAACATATTTAAATAAAAATAATTCCCAAATATTTTTTATCATGTGAAATTATATTTCCATAATTTAATTCATGTCCGTGGTTTTGAAAAACCATTTATTGCTTGCTACCCGTGGTTTTGAAAACCATGTCTTGTTTTGCCCCATAAATATTTACCATTTCACTGTGAAAACTATTTACTGGTTTGTTTCTCGTGGTTTTGAAAACCATGTATTGGAAACCATCTTTGGAAAATATCCCTTGATCTTCCCCTTTTAGTTCTGTAGAATTTTTTCACCATGAGTAAAAATTTCTTTATAACATTCTTTGGAAACTTCATGATTTGTATTGAAATGCACTCCTGGAAAATTCATCTTCATTTTACCTAGTAAATACTCACACCACACATTTATAATTTTAAATCAATACAAAAATGATATTTCAAAGCTTGGGGAGAGTGGTTTTAATACTTACCACTCTATCTCCGAAATGTATCATGTAGTAACACGTACTCCAACATAAAACATGGTGGTTTGGGTTTTGGGACCACTTTAAAAAATTAACCTCTGTTTACTTTCAACCCCCGAAATGGATATGCACCCTCCATCCACCCTTTGAATTTTCCACTTAGTTTGAGATTCGTGCCCATGATTTGACGTGAATTATATATTGGATTAAATATTAATATAAATTTTTTAATATAAAATATTTATATTAATAATTATAAACATTTTTCCATTTTTCTAAGGACTTTGGGCATATGAGGCTCATCACATGACTTTGAGGATAGGATAAGGCAGCTTAAGCTTAATAAAAGGAATATTTTTAATTTTCAACCGGAATATGATAATAAGGGTAAAAATGAATGAAGTGATGGGACCGAGGAATTTAGAAAAGCATTAAGGCTAGATATAGGTTTGGGATATTTGTCAATTTTGACTCATGGAGGACATGACTATTTTGGATGATTAGTCAAGTGAAGGATTTAGGTGATGGGAGCTTGACAGAGCTGGTGAAAAAGTTTTAAAATCTGAGTGGAAAGATAGCACAAGGATAAGATGCTTTGGAAAAATTAATACAAATTAGCATGTGATAACAGGCTCCATGGATCACATTTTGATATGTGATCTCTTGAATCACTAATATGTCAGGAAAAAGTATTGGGAGGCAAATGGGGAGCTTTGGTATCTTTTTATACCCTTATGTAAGTTTTGTGCTCCATGAGATACCAGTCCCCAACCTTCCAGATTATTTCCAATGCTTTAATGGTCATACATGAAGCGACTGAGCCGAAGATGAGATCGTAGAGAGGTGATAAAAATTGATCACATATCCTATGATATTATTTCCTATATTTGTGCTTCTAGACCACTTGGAAATAAATATGCATGGGAGGGTTGGATGGCTACCAATCCCAACCCATATTGGGATATTGATGGTGCACACACATCATATCCAATAGGTAAGAAGACATGTGAAAGATTGGGAATTTGTCGGGAGCAATATTTTTTACGCCTATGATGGAATCTGCTAGGGATGTTGATATGATATTTACCTAATTGAACAATGACCCCTCATCAACGCAATAGTAAATCAGGGGCATTAAGGAAAGTGTAAACTTAGATGCATCTTTCTCCCCATAATCTACATAGCATCACCATGATGTACTAGTATGGTGTTCTTAGCGAACTAGTGGGATATTCACCAGACGGTCTGAGTTTGAACGCTTTATCTAGATTGTACCAGATTTTGAATAGATCCTTCGCCTTGTGTGGGAAATTCTAGATGAGTTCATCGTCTAGTGATTGGATTCCTTTCTCCAAATGCTAATACTAGGCTATGTATGTTTCCTGGAATGATGTTATGGGTTCCCCCCTTAGCATTGAGTATATACCGGTTGTCAAGGTATACGCGATTAAGAATCCATGAGATTGCATCTGCACAAGGGAAAACTATTGCATGAGCCACTACCCTATGCAATCTTGATCTCCAAATGTTTTTAAAGACCTTGAGCTCATCCTGATATTTAGCCTCCACCAAGATGTTTTTCTTCTTAAACATATGGAAAAATTCACCACATTTGAGTGAAGTCCTCCCTTTCTCTAATAGTCCAATGGTGTCATCTTAGACATCCCCTAGGATGTCAGGCTCTTCTTCCTGATGGTTTCCACTCACAGAGGCCTTTGTTGTAGGATATTTACTTGTAGGTTTCTTGTGAGGCGACATGTCTGAATCTGTGATCAACACAGTCACCATTAGTATATCAAACCAACAATAAAAGATGGCATGATAGTAAACATAAAACATAAGTGAATTGTCAAGAATTTTGAGTAGTAAGAGGATTTTTTAAGATACATCCGTCCATACAAATGCATGTCCATGTCAGAAGAACTATTGGTTCTAATATTAGGAGGAAAATCATTGTTCGAGGAAGGCAGGATAACATGAGACATGGTGAAGTTTTGGGGGATCTTGGCTTAGTTTGGGTGAGCCGATGTATTTGATGACAACTGTATCGATAAAGAAAGGACAATCAACTATGTTGATGACAACTATGTTGATGTGGCTAGAGGTGGAATCGATGAAGTTATGGGAAACTATAAAAAATTTGTAGAATGGTACTGACAAAATTGTGGAGAACTTCGTCGAAATGCAGAAGAGAAGAATGGTGACGAAGTTGATAACTCATCCAAAATGGAGAGATGGGTACTGAAGTAGTTTTTAGGAACTCTTCTGAAATGGGGAAGAGGCAACTGATGGTGATGTTAAGAAATCTGTCGGCGGGAAAGTGTAATGACTGGAGGCAATCATGACAAAGTGGTCGACGTATCAGAATAATTATTGCAACGTTTACTAATAAAGGAAAGCACATACCGGGGGGAAAGAAACCAACATCGTTGTTGTGTATCAGAGGTTATCTCAACAACTCCATTGATATGCATCGACAGAGTTAGAAACAACTTTATTGATGGGTTCTAGAATGAGAAAAATAACTAAGTATTCGAGTGGGTTAAGGTGAACTAGGTTTTATTGAAGCTCGAGTTGATACTTCGATTTGAGGATAGGATTCATTCATTGGATGGATCTATACATGTTGGTTGATCAAACTTAAGGATAAGTTCTTGGAGTGTGAAATTTTTTATTCAAATCCTTTTTTAAACTTGGAGCAAAGATTGAATGTCGACATGCTAGGGTATTGTCTATGGATAGAGAATGAGATCGTGGGTTAGGGCATGGGTGAAATTCAAAAATACTTATGGTAGGGCGAACAAGAGTGTTTAGGTAGGGCCTAGGTGTAACACTAGGAGGTCTTAAGAAAAGGTAAAACCCTCGATCGGACAAGAGGTGAAGGGATCCAATGGGTAGGGCATGCAAAGGTTTTTCACCTGGATCGATCGTATGTTAAAGGTGAGGGCATAGGTAAGAGATATGGAGGTACGATCTTCGAGAGGTGATATGGGGATAGAGATTAGAAGTGTGATAGGGTTAGGTTTTTTTTTTGAAGCACTGGTAAGGGAAGACTAAGGCTATCAAAGAATTAGGGAAAGGAAACTTAAGGGGGAATTAAAGGTAGGAGGATTTTATGTAATTAAACATGAACCAAAAGTGGGAAAAAAACAACTCAATTAATGAGAAGCCTACCTGGCTTTGAGGACACATGGATATGTAATGCATTTGAAGACATGTGAAGTGCTTCCCAAGGATTTTCTTGACGTGCACAAAATATTGATCTTCCTTCTTTCGGTAATGATCTATGAAATGTAGAGTGGGAAAAATGAAAGGGAAAAGGTTTTTTTATAACCCTTTTTGGGCACGTAGTTCGAGATATTGGAGGTGATAAATGGAAGTGCATTGCTAAGAAGTTTGGTGTACTGGAGGACTTGTCTGGAACTCTTCCGTTTGAGCCGATGAGGATAGTGGAAACTCCTCTGGTGGCATCAGAGGAGATGATGGTAAGTCTATCGATGAGATGGACGACAAAGGTGAGACAACCTCTGGTCGTACCATAGGTGATATCAACAACTCGGATGATACTGAAGCCTGTGTACTAGAGAATTTGGGAGGAAATACTCTAGTGTGTACTAGAGGCAATCACAAAAACTCTACCAGTGTGTTGGAAGAGTTAATGGGAACTCCTCCGGTATGCCCAAAAAATGTTTCTTGAAATTTATATGTGTCAAACCAAAAAACCAAACCTAAACTTGAAAGATAAAACAATTTCATCATAGGGGAATGAGTAGGATTCAAAGAAGATCAAGGAGACGAGCAATCTCTTCAAGAAGTCAAGAGGTTCTCAAGTCAGGAAGGAGGGGTCCCATTTTCTTGCTTAAAAATGACTTTACAAGAAAGAATACAATAAAAAGGGAAGATGTTGTTGCTTGACACAACAATATCCATATTTGGTTGCTCTTTCATTCTAAATTTATTATTATCTTCCCCATCACCTACAAATATAAAAAATGTTACGCTTATTTTGACAACAAAACCTTACTAGGTATGTGTCCTCTCCTTTAATCAAACAACAAAAAGGTTGAATTGAGAGGTAAATTATTTAAGAGTCTACAAGTAAATGTTTACTAAAAGAGTATATGTCATCAATGTTAGTTCACTTCGACTAAGTTAAAAGTGGATTCAATGTTTTGGATTTCATATTGGTCAAGCCTCACTCACCATGCTTGGGTTCATAAGATTAGTATATTTATATATTGACAATATTCCCTTGCCTACTATCACCCTCAATACATATTCACGGAATCCATTAAGGCCATAGTGACCAATAGGATCTTGCCAACATACAATCAAATCAATCTGACCTTGTTTTAAGCTCCCTATATTTTGGCCTTTAGGGAAGCCATACCTAGCTTACTTTTGAGTTTTAAAACCCTCCCATATTATTAATGTACATGTTCATGATGGTCATGTTAGATTTCATCAAATTAATCACAGCTTGCACATTTTCAAGGTTGACCCCTTTCACTAGTCACTAGGCAAGCTCCACATGAGCCAGGTCTTGCACATAATTTTGAAGGAATTTTGATGATTTTAAAAAACATCTTGTGGCTATACGTTGTATATATCAAGCTAAGATTTCAAATGAGCCATCATTTGCCTTTTTATTTCATATGCCCAGTCTATGAAGTGTGCAAGTTGCACATATCCTACACTTGGTCCATCTCTTTTAAACTATTGATTTGACAATGAGCAAGGCACCATTGAAATTGAAGCTCTGTTTTTATATTATATGTTAATGTGAATATAAATCATTGAGATAACAATATTAAAAATAACATATATTCTATTTTTATATTATATGTTAATGTGAATATAAATCATTGAGATAACAATATTAAAAATAACATATATGCACAAAATAATGTAGTACAATACCTTTTTTATTTAGAAAACATTGTAACTAGTTGTTGTTGTATTGAATTTTGGGTGTGAAGACATAAGGGAGACATGGATAATGTTGCCTCTATTTCTTTTCGCTCTCTCATGGGGTGCAAAAACCCATTTTCATTAAGAAGCATGAACTAATTGTACTTATTGGTATTGTATTTGTTGCACTTAATGTAGCAAGTTGAGCAGCTCCTTCCTACTTTGGTTGGGTAAGGGCTCCCTTCTATTACCCCCTGAAGGCATCCATACACTTGTTATTCCTTTTAGGGGGGACTACATTAGCTATTTCAGTATCCTTAAAAATTAAGATATCAACTTGATAAGTCTCACCATTAACATGTGCGTGTCTGTCTTTTTTGCAATTGCTCACTCCCCTAGCATGATTTTGTGGTTTATATCCATTAAATCAAGAGGATTGTTGTGTACTTTGATATTTTTGGAATCATGTGGCCTTATCTGACTTGTATTCTCTCCTATGTTTAAGTTCATTGTAGTGTTTGATGGCCTAATATAAGAGTTCCTTGGTTTTTTTGAGATATTAGCTGCATTTGTAGCTCTAAGTAGGGATTGCAATCTAAAATTATTCAGGATTTATTTCTTGCTAAAGATGGGTGGATTTTGAACAACACAAGCTACAACACTTTTCTGAGTACATAAAGGAAACTTTGACTTCACTATATCAAAACCATAAATGGATGCAAACATCTAAATTTTTATAATAAATATAAATAAATAAACATTAATAATAATAAGTAAATAGTAAATGAAGAGACACATGATAACTAATGACTTGACCTAATGAATGGACATGGCCAATTAACCTTGTGACCCTTCAATTTGTGTATATATACCATCAAGTAAATCATTGTAATAATCATATGTCTTATTTATTATTTATATGGTTTGTCCTATATAGGATATTACCTTAATAATTTTACCACAAGAGTGATTATCGTAACCCTAAATTAGAAGATGTGACCTTCCATAATTAAACCAATGGATAAAATAAAGGAGAAAACATAACTAATCATTCAAATCAAATTTATAAAGTGAAATGGTTCTCGAGGTTCTATATGAAAAAGGTTATCAATTGTTTATTTATAAAGCCAAGAGAAAGTGGTATCGTCAAATTTAAAAACTAACTCATAAGGTTACACTTTAAATTACAAGTTAAGGAAGTGGGTTAACAAATTGAAAGGTACAGATACTTTAAATTACAAGTTAATGAAGTGGGTTAATAAATTGAAAGGTAATGATATCATTTAAAGTTAAAAAATTTACTATTAAACATGCTAGTTAAGAAGAAGATATCTCGTTGGTTCAATATATTAACAAAGAAAAAAATAATATTTGATATTATTGAAGAGATATAAAAGGAAATCAAAGAGATATTTCTAAAGTTGAATTAAAAAGAGATATTGTAATGTCCCCACTTTGGGACATCATCACAGGGCATAGACTTATGATGACCAGAGTAGTTAGATGGATGTTATAGTGAGTACAGGGGTATTTGAGAGGCATTGTGGGGTCCAGTTGGAATTTATCATCATATTCCATCATTATGAGCCATTCCGCACAGGTTGGCTTTGGTTTCGTTCCATTCCGACGATTTTCATGATTTTGACTATTTTGAGCTATA